>OX439127.1:57614670-57639670 GCA_949318235.1 Ecdyonurus torrentis
CTTCACCCAGATTTGTGACACATTTCTTGGGGTAGTAAAGCTCTGTGGTACTTGTGAAGCATTCAACTGCATTAACAATTAAAGTTCTTATGGCATGATTATAAAAGCTAATAATTATACAAATGGTAAATTTGAATTCAGATATGTATAAAAATAAAATTAACCAGAAGTATTTGAGCCACATGAGCAGTGAAAATTAATTGTAAGCCAGTTTTCAAGTTATTAATTGTAAAATATACTTGCATATTTTTTTTATTGATTTATTACCTTGAATAATAATTAATGAACAAAAATATCAAAGAGTATCTTGCAGCTTATTATCGCTTGAATGATTGGGAAATTCCGCATTAGCATTATTTCTTTTATTGTATTTTAATTTCTGATTTTAAATAAGGAAGTCCAAGCATTATACCTTGCATTGTAATATAATGTATTGTTTTCAAATACTGAAACGTGTATCTGTAAAAAAAAAAAAAAAAAAAAAAAAAAAAAAAAAGTAAAACAAAACAAAACAAAAAATTTCGTTTTGTTATTTATTTACAATGTTTCATTAAAAAATATTTTGCTTGTATTTCAAATATTTTAATAATGATTTAGAGCTAAAGTATGCAATAGCTATTTACATTTTATATATATATATATATATAAATCCAGAACAGATTATAATTATAAAATCAGGATATACACAAAAAACTGGGAAGACTATAATTATGATAAATAATATTTCTTCTCAAGTGTCTACAAAACAAAATGGTACTACCACAATCATAATAAGTTTATATTTTATACTTATAGCCATTATATTATGTGGTTGCTTGGGTGGACTTACATGTTTCTTGCTCTTTACAGGAAATATCACAAAACAAACACAATGAGCAAAAGCAAAACAACTACTTCACAATACATAAATTTTCATGATGAAAAAAAATCATTTTTGTCTTACCTTCTATAATATAATAATAATAAACTTTATTAAGGCGTTGTGAGGGCATGACAGCCTTATTTTATAAAACCTAGAACATACATTTAGTTTATATAGTAACTTATCAGACGATAATATATTTTTTATGAGACACTGGGCTTCCACTCGCTGCTTGGTTTGACGATAAAATAACACAAACACCATTTGTCACTTATATTTAAGTTAATTAAACATTCAATTCACGGTTTTGTCAAAATTATGTAGTTTTGTTATTTATAAACAAAATTGTAACGTTTTTGAAGGTGTGTATAAAAATATTTACTGTGTCTCCATGCCTTCTTCCTCAGCTTATTGAAGGTCTAAGGGTAAGGGTACTAGGGGTAAGCTGAGGAAGAAGGCATACACAGTATATTCTTTTATATACACCTTCGAAAATGTTACAATTTTATGTATGCATAACATAGCTATTATATAATTTTGAAAAAACTTTGAATAGAGTGTTTTTATGTGGCAATCAGTGTCTGTGTGCTATTTTCTCGTCAAATCAAGCAGTGACAGCCCAGTGTCTTATAGAAGGTAAGACAATTTTTTTTATCATATAATATAAATATAATTATTACTCTCAACTCTGCGATGAGGAAATCCAATTACTACTTTAAGTTGAAATCAAACTTACAATTTTCTTTTTCTTTTCCTTTTCCTTTTTTTTTTTTTTTTTTCCTTTTTTTTTTTTTTTTTTTGTTCGTAATTGAAAGGGTTAGAATATCTTTGAAGTGAAATGTAATATCTGTATCAATCCATGAAATAAAATGTAGCATTTGACGTGCATCTTTAAGCTGCTACTAATAGAAAAGTTCACTTCACTTTAGTATCGTCGGTTTTATTCAATACTTTAAAGTGTGGATTTATAATAAAGTTGGATATAATCGATGATTTTAACAAAATGACATATAATTGGATATGAAAAAGATTGCAGTTTAGAAGCATGGTATATAAGTGTGCATCACTGTGATGAGAGCAAAATGCAAATGAAATATGCCATGAGGAATCGAGTCAGAGAGACAAATAGAAAAAGAGAGAGAGAGAGAGAGAGAGAGAGAGAGAGAGAGAGAGAGAGAGAGAGAGAGAGAGAGAGAGAGAGAGAGTGAGAGAGAGAGAGAGACGAGTGAAGTGCATATATAAATTTTAGCACATTACACACTAGCTTCCTAAAGTTTGTCATAATTATTATCATTGTTAGAAGTGATAGTAGCAAGCTGTCAAGAGCGAACTTCAAACTTTGATACAACGAACGTTGCTTGCTTTACACGTCAATTAGTAAACTTATGTGCTATATTTTATAAATGTGTAGATATATAAATGCTTAATATGTTTCTACATTTTAATCAAAATAAATACAACAATATTGTCATTTCGATGATTAACGCTAAATAAAAATGAATTTGCATATAACATTTCCAAAATGGATTTATTGATATCGCTGTATGCTAAATTTTAAGGAATTAGTTTCATTTGTACAATATTTATTATTTTGTAGCTAAAATAATAACCATAGCAAAAATGGTTTATTGACCACTATAAATATAAAATATATAATGTGAACAGGTGAACGTATGTAATTGCCACGGTTGTGTGTTATAGCGTATATGGGGAAGACTTACAGAGAGAGAGAATGAGAGAAATAGAGAAATGTTAAGAGAGAGAGAGAGAGATGAGTCGGCTAGATGTATATGTATGCACCCCTGCAGGCATGCGGTGTGGTGGGCTGGTGCGGCTTGTGGTCTCACTGTTTGGTCAAACGCACTACCACAAAACACAGCTTCCATGCAGCATACATATGAGTAAAAAGCGAAATACTAAGGCTGATGTCTGTATATGTTGTTGTCACATTATTATGTCAGCTCTAAGTTAAGTACTCACTCAAGCAAACCTTGCAGGCAAATCAGCCAACCAAATACCACATCATCAAGCAGTAACAAATGGAAACTTTATAGCAGTGAGAGTTGTAGCAGAAAATGTGAAATAAAAATAGTATAAAAATATTAAATTACCTTATATCATGCACATTTATCCTGTACACTACTCAAAGTATACGATTACATCCGTGGAATCTTCTATATTTATTACATATATGTCAAAACTCAACTGATCTTTTTATTACTATAATATATGATTATAATAATATAATATTTAATTTCATGGAAATAAAGCTACTACTTACTATTCAGTACTTGATTACTGGTACTTATTGCAAGTAAAGTAATATATTATAACTTAGAATAAACTTTTATCAAATATATCTCATGCAAAACGTATGTAAAAACATGGATATTGTTTAATGGGTTTGTACCTTTTTTGTACTCTAATAAAAAACCATTTATTATATATATATATATATATATATATATATATATATATATATATATATATATATATATATATATATATATATATATATATATAATATTATATGCACAAAAAGTGTTAACTTATTTGTATTTTTGGTATAGTTCTAAAACTTTCAGAAGTTATTTGGAACCATACAGCAAATCAAAATATTTACACAATTGCAACGTAATTGACTTTATACCACACTTTTATTTTATTTATCTTTATTATAATAAATAAAGAGATTATCCTTGACTCTGATTGATGCAACATTCTATATTACTGCTTTCTTAATGGTAGTTACATTTTACATTTATATATAGCGAGCGGTAGTTACATGTTACATTAGTCTCTATTGTACAAGAATTATCTACAGTGGAGAATTGAATAGCATAAATTTATATTGACGTTTAAAATTACTCTTTTCTACAAATAATACGGCCAAAAACATCATAAATGTGAGAGTGAGTGAGTGAGTGTGTATGTGTGTGTGTGAGAGAGAGAGAGAGAGAGAGAGAGAGAGAGAGAGAGAGAGAGAGAGAGAGAGAGAGAGAGAGAGAGAGAGAGAGAGAGAGAGAGAGAGAGAGAGAGAGAGAGAGAGAGAGAGAGAGAGAGAGAGAGAGAGAGAGAGAGAGAGAGAGAGAGAGAGAGAGAGAGAGAGAGAGATGGGATAAAGAAATCAGCTTTCTTATAATTAATATTTAACGTTATATACATTTCAATGGGGAATATACGTTATGCCAGACAGCAATTAGTTAACGTTTATTTTCTTTACTTTTAGTTACTTTATTAGAGACTCAAGATTTCTTATAAGTTAATTTCAATTAATAAAGCCTGTACTTATAAACTCAGCCTCAATAAAATATATTATATACGACAGAAGCTCTGTAATTTTCTTAGAAATACAGTACATCACAAAATAAATTAGATTTTCCTCTTTCGTATCTTTTTCTCTAAACTTTGTTTTTGTAAGTCATACAAATATCATTTTGTAATTTAACCCAGCTTTTTTTATCTTATTTGGATTCAGCAAGAAAAATAGTAGTTCATGTCATTTCTGCTAAATGTAAAATTGAGTTCAAATATTTATGTGGAAAAAAAATGCAAAAGCACAAAATATATGAAAATAAAATATAGGGCACGCATTGTTCTCACGGTTGCTGTACGAGTGTAACTTTATAAATTATTCAAAATATTTCTCTAAATTTGCAATATAATTGTTATGAGAAAACCCTGAGCTGAATTTAAATGGTAAAATATATTATCACAATCGTGTGTACATAATTACATTTTATGAGCTTTAAAATTCATGCATTTTTTATGTACTTATTAATCAAGGTACTTGCTTATTAATAATTTAGAACTACAGTTTTTACGTCACGGTATTTTTGAACGAATAACAAAAATAACAATAATTTATGACTTTTATTGCTAGGCAAATGAAGCTTACAAAATCTCTCAATTTATCCCAACAGTTTGACAGAACACTAAGTTACAAACTGTGTTGGAATATCATTCATTCATGCATATATAATACAATTTAAATAATTTCTTATTTATCA
Organism: Ecdyonurus torrentis; assembly: GCA_949318235.1. Lineage (NCBI taxonomy): Eukaryota > Metazoa > Arthropoda > Insecta > Ephemeroptera > Heptageniidae > Ecdyonurus > Ecdyonurus torrentis. The sequence continues at coordinate 57,619,543 of OX439127.1, forward strand.
CATAGTTGCGTATTTACAATATTCATTTAGTTTACAAATTCGTCAGTGACTTTCATGCTTCATGCGCACTTTATCATATATATATGTTGGCAACCATTGCCGAATTCGCTCATTGGCCGAAATAAGTGACCACGTCGCGGCGTGGCAATGCATTTTTGCCAAGATCCGAAATTCAGCACTTGTGCGGCATCGAAATTTTGACCACGTTGCGGAGTGGTTTTTAACAAATGCCAAATTGTTGGCAAATAAATTTTAGCTAGTTCGTGGAGTGGCTTTTTAATAATTGCCACGCTGCAGCGAGGTCAAAATGTTTAATGCGCAGGTTACGATATACGTTATTAGTATGAATAATATCATATGTTTTTTTATTATTATAACTTACATCATTTTACACTATGGTTTTCAGTTAATTAAAATATTTATAAATTTATAAAAATGATTTCTTATTAAATTTGACACAAATTTTTACTATGGTCAACATTACGATGCACAAGTGCAGAATTCCGGATCTTGGCAAAAATGCATTGCCCACGCCGCGACGTGGTCACTTATTTCGGCCAATGAGCGAATTCGGCAATGGTTGCCAACATATATATATCCATTGCTATTCTGAAGCTTGCGGTACAAACTTAAAGCGATACCAGGCTACTTCAGATCCTATGTTAAGTTGGGGGGCTATTTTCAAACGCAACGCAATGCTGTTTTCGATCACCAGGTTGAGCTAGTGTCTTTCTTTATTCTTAATTATATGGCAATACTTAACCCTAAAAATATGTAACTTTTGTTCTTTTCTAAAAAAAATTCCAATGAAATTAGTTGTTTAATTGACTTTTCTAGCCCGCGGCATAAGTGAGGGTAATGAGACAAACTATAACGTAGTTGATTTTCTTTACTGTGTGAGTAACATAGCAAGGGGTGTTTTTTTATTTGCATAGTAGAGGGTCGGATCGTGTATACTTTATATTGTTACCCTCGCGCCTCGCGGGACTCGCTTATCCCGCGGACTAGAAAAGTCAAGTAAACGACTGATTACTATTGAATTGTTTTAAAAGAAAAAAAAAACATTTTGTTAGTGTTAAGTATCACTTAAAGCAGGGACTAAAGGAATACTCTGCATTGCGTACATCATACTTTACGTAATACTCTAAATTTCAAGAAAATAATTCTGCATCACTAAAACTATTCATTCATTATTTGATTTAATAGTCCAAAATGTACGAGGAGTGGTATTATAATAATGTAAAAGCCCATTACATTTTTTGTTCAGATGTATGGTTGGAATATTTTATTTTATTGGACCTAGATGTTTTGAATGATAAAAAATACTCCACACACTCTTTATAGAAATTATAGAAACTCTTATAGAAATATGCATGCTTGTTTATGCTTAGAAATAGGATCTTTCTATCAACTTCAAAAATAGATTTAACATTATCGATTTTTTATAATATTTTATATCCTCCATTTTTTTTTCTATTCTAAAGGTAAAAAAAAAAAAAAAAAAAAAAAAAGCTTTCAAATCTTGAGCTGCAGTTATTTGAAAAGGGAATTTTGTAATAGCTTTGAAATTGAATTAGAAATATAACAATAATCTATTCAGCAGATCCACCATGGGAATCATAAATGATAACAACTTTTGAGTGAAGTGAATACTGGGGTAAACTTGATGTAATTGATGGCAAGATTAAACTTTTAGAAGCAATAAGTAATTTAAAGTTTGTTTACACATTACAGTACAACGAACAAGACATTATGACAAATTTACAACATTTATGGCATAACATTATTTCATTTAAATCTTTCACATTTACATAACGACTAATTAGATGTACTTTTAAAGTGTTTATTTATCAAATTATTCTAGATTAGACTTAAAAATAATTATTCTCACACGGCAAATTAGTTACAATTTTTTTTATCAGTTTTTTGATCTAATTGCTTTTGGGCTTGGAAAGCTTCAGTAGAGTAAAAAGTACAAAACATACTGTTCTTAAAAAAAAAAAAAAAAAAAAAATCTACAATTTTATAATCTGTAGGAATCTTAAATAGTTATCTTAAAACAATAATAAGTATATAATAATATAAACAAACGCCACAAGTGAAATAAAAAAATAAAAATAAAAATAAAAAACGAAAAAGAAGGCAGAAAATGTCAACACGCAGCATTAAAAATTATTATTTAATAGAAACAGTCAAACAACAAAGAGGGGAAAAAATAATAAATAAAAATGTCGTGCAAAAATGAGTTTAAAGGAATAGACCAGAAGTAAACATAAGCATTTATATCACAAAACACTTGAGCTTGTTCTGTAAAGTAAAGTGAATCTCAACAACAGTGATTGGCTGACCAACAAAATACGACACATTCATTGGTTGATCTTTTTTTTTTTTTGAGCTAACAAAATTGACAAAAATTGAGTCACATGAAGAGCATGGAACTTTTTTGTGTGGAGTTTCTTTCATTCTTATCAAGTTCAAAGTTCTAAACGAAGAAATAACAATGATCGACCATATGTATAAACGTAGTAAACAAATCAGCTGTTATAACAAAGGAACATATCGACACAAAAGTTGCGCCGGAAGTCTGACTTTGCAGAACGAGCTTTGATGGGACTTACATAAATAACTAGTTTGTCTAAAAATCCAACTGTAGCTCCGCAGCAGTTATCAGAAAATTTCAATTTATGCAACCCGTACAATATTTTTTACTAATTTTTGCATGTTTCTGAAGTCAGAAACATAAAGTCATGCAAATTGCGTACTTTACAGTAATTTCAAATTGTCATCAGATAATAAAATCTATTTGAAACTGAAACTGTTTTGAAACCCCATTTCGTGTTTATTCATTAAAAGGCACATGTTGTTTTATGTGGTCTATGGCTTTAAGTACTGGCATTCACTCAACGTTTATCTGAGTATTGTTACTTTATTTTGAATATCAAATAACGTAAGAGAAATAAAATAAAAAACATTAACGTAAAACATAATATGGATGTATTGGATGCATCTATATAGAGTGGCTTAGATATTATTAGCAACAAGCTTATTATACATTAATGGGACATTTTATTAGCTTAAAAATTTATTATATGAATGCATTATTGTTAAATGAAAAATCAATCGGTTTTATTTCATTAATTATTTAGATATGTTCTGTATGTGTGTGGGTATGTATACTATACTATATATAGGCTATTATGTTAAAATGTTGTTGAATCGTAATAATTTTCGTAATATATTTAAGCGGTAAATAACTCCAACAAAAGTAAAATTCTCAAAAGTATTTAAATAATTTTAGTTTTGAAAAGCACTGTAAGTACTTATACTTATACATTTATAAGTTCACTTCTTAGCTTGACCTATTAACGTTGTTATAGACTTTGCTTGTTATACGCTACGTATATATATATATATATGACTGGAATGGTTCAATAAAAACTTTATTATTAGAATTGCAATGACATGGCGTGCGTTTATTTTATCTCTCTTCGTATAAAGCTTATACTTTTTTTTTTAGTACTGTCTTTATTTGGTACTTAGTTTCTATACTTATTATTTTATTCTATCTCATTAATAACAATTTTAATTGTATTTAGAGTCACTGAGATTCATATAACTTCCTTTGAATTGTTTTTCTATATTCAGCATTACAAAATTTTGAAGAACTTAAAAAATTCTACCTCGTATCTTGTTTATTGTCCACACAGAACCATATTTTGAATTGCTAAATAAATTTGATTGCATGAAAATTTAATGGTTTTTAAATGGAAGTAGCATGCATGTAATTTATGGCAAATAGAAACTATTGCTTCTTGAGAAAGGGACCTGGGAATAGAAGTATTTTATCGCAAAGGATTCTGTGCTTATAAAAGAAACAGTTTTTTTTTTTTAGATATCTCACAGATTTATATTATTGCTTAATCCGAATCCCTTTTGCTGAGTCAGGAAATACCAAGTTTTTTAAAAGCTAAAAACCAAGTGGAGGAAAAAATGTATGTGATGATGATGAATGTTACGCTGATTGTAGAGGTTTGGACGATAGGTGGGAATATGAGAGGGAGAGAGAGAGAGAGAGAGAGAGAGAGAGAGAGAGAGATCATCGATTGAGATAGAAGATGTTATCGCACTTGTAGATTGGATAATAATTAAGGGTAAAAATGAAATGTAGCGTGATTTTGTGCCATTCTGTGAATTAAGAGTGCAATTTTGTTTTATGACGCAGACTTTAAATTGAATTTATAATAGGAGTCTGAGACTAAAATAATACCATCATAATATATTAAATCTAATATGACATGTCATTGAAATGAAATGGTTCTATTTACGCCTAAAATAATCTAATGATTTGAAGCATTTCCAATTTCAACTTCTCGAAACGAAAGTTTAATGATTAACGTTTTCTGGTTTCATACTTCTTATTTATTTACACTGAAATAAATATTTCATTTTACCACTCATAATTTATTTGTTATTTACTTAGAAAATATTTAAATATAGCATTTGCTGCAGTACCTTTTATGCCCTTTCTTTCATATATTATGTTTATTAATATATGGTTGTACATATATGAATTATACAAAAAATTAATTGTAAAAAAAGAAGAAAGAAAAAAGGAAAGAGAACATAGTAAAAATAAAGGTGAAAAAACAAATAAACATTTCTTCTGCACAACATTAATCTAGCTAAGATTTTTCTAGGAAATAGAAATGAATGGCTGTGGTAATGCTGAGTGGGTTGGAGATTTCAGTGTGTTTCATTCGTTACCTTAGACCAACACGAGTCATGATTAGTCAAGTTAACAGTTCCTACACGTTCATTGCTGATGCTCCACCACACGCACTCTCACCAAAACAATCCCAATAGACATTAATAGTAATAGTACAAACCCAATAGTGATTAATAGTAATAATAACAAACTCAGTAGTAGTTAATAGAAATAGTAACAAACCCAATAGTAATTAATAGTAATATTAACCAATCCAATAGTAATTAATAGTAATAGTAACAACACAATAGTAATTAATAGTAATAGTAACAAACACAATAGTTATTAATAGTAATAGTAACCACACAATAGTAAGTAATAGTAATAGTAACAAACACAATAGTAATTAATAGTAATAGTAACAACACAATAGTAATTAATAGTAATAGTAACAAACACAATAGTAATTAATAGTAATAATAACAAACCTAATAGTAATTAATAGTAATAGTAACAAACACAATAGTAATTAATAGTAATAGTAACAAACACAATATTAATTAATAGTAATAGTAACCCAACAGTAATACATTTAAGATATTATTATCAAGCATATTTTTTGATGAAAAATAATTCCTAACATGTAATTAATGTGTGTGTTTTCGCAAAATATACTTTGCATTTTATGACACTATGATAGTAATTTTATTATATGTAGAGAATTATGATGTAAAAATTAATTTCAACCAACGTATTCTTTATAATTATAAACGAGGTGGCCTTTAAATCTTCTTTATGATGCTCATAAATTTGTATCTTTATATTCAAACTAGACCCTCATACGGATGGTCCATATTATATTCAAAAATACTAAATTTTTATACAAGAGAAACAGGTGTGGCTTTTATAATTGATTTTCTACGGAATAATAAAAAAAAAATACTTCCTATAAACTATAATAAATCTAGAAAATTTCCAACGTTTTAAATTCCAATGTTTTATAAGATTGTAAGAAAATGAGATGAAAAAAGTATAAACATCATATTTCTATCGCTATATGAATATTGTATGTGTTAGTTACTTGTCTTGTTATTATTTCAAAAGTTGGCGTTTAGTCTATAACATAGCGGTTAAGAAAACTTGAGAAGAAGTTTAAAAAATATATAGTTCATTAAGAAATCTTATAATGAGGATGTTTTATGGAAAGTGCAAACAAATAAACATCTCACCTTCATAAATTTTAAGACAACTTCATTATTTTACTTTACAAGAAAATGAATGAAATTATGACTCTTTTTGTTTTTCAAGTTTAAAGATGCTGTTTTCTTAAAGTGTGACATAGTTTTGCGTGCAAAGTTGTTTCTCTGCGAGTGACAAACGTAAGTGGGTAAAAGCTACGTTGGTTGACTGACACAAGCAAGCTTTGCGAACCAGCAAACACATTGATTCTGTGACGCTCTTCTACTACATATAAGCCCTTTTCCCATTAAATCCGTTCTTACTTACTTGATCAAAAGAGCTATCTTATGCTTGCTGCTTTTGCTTGTTTACCTGTATAGGTACACACTATGAGCTTTAAGCTAAAGATGAAGCCAGAAGTCTCACAAAAAAAGGGGGAGAATGATAAATTCCTCGGACTTTGTATTATAGTGATGGTATAAGTTGGGATTTACAAAAGAAACATCTTTAGATAATAAAACAAAAGCAAAAATATAATAAATAACATTTTCAAGATGCATCTCGTAAATTGGTGTTTTAAAGTAACTTTTATATTGAAGAAAAAACTGTATTTTTTAAAAAAAAAAATTTATTTGAATAATACAAATTTAGTATCTAAAAACATGATAAAAATGGAAATGTTTTATTCTTAGTTATGATTTATTTTATATATAACGAAGGGAGTGTTTAAAAATTTTCTTTTTGCTCATAAAAACATGTTTTAATTACACGTTATTGTATTGTGCTCAAAATGTCAAACGTATGATGCTATAGTTGTGATAAATTAATTATTTATTGATACGATAGAGGTTCATAATTTGTTTTACGTTGTTGTTAAGATAATGATTGGTTGAGATAAAACAGGCGTACAGGTGTGCGATGCTCAGGAAAGCGTGTAGGCGTACTGTTATAGAATCAACTCGCTTGCTTATTGAATCTTCTTACACCACCACAACAGCTTTGCTGTCCGACAAGCTAATTCAATTTATATCTGCCAGATGTTCATAAAATGACCTCATTCAAATATCTATTACAAGACAAACATTTTTTTTCCTATTATTATATTTATCCCTTCTTTTTTTTTTTTTTTTTTTTTTTAACATTATTAATTTTAACTCAAAATAACAAAAAATTAAAAGTAATAATTAATTCTACTTTATTAATTTACCGGAAAAAAAAAGTAAAATCAAACTTATAATTTATTGTGTAATGCTAGTTCTTTAAAGTCAACGCTATAAAGATGACTTAGGAGTCAACATTTTCCGGGCTCTCGAACAAAAGAGTGAAAAGACCCTGCTGTGCGCACAGGTAAGAGTGTTTTCTTAATTAATTAATTTTATTTTATTTCCACCATATTATATGCATACGAGAACAGTTAAATAAAATATATGTAATATACATACATATAATATTAAATTCAAAATAATTAAAATATGTATAAAAAAAAACATAACAAATGTTTGGTTGGTGGAAATGGTGCAAGAAAGACATTAATAAATACCACGACCACATAGTATTGACATAGTTTAATATATATTTATCCTGGTATAAATTATCCTAGGGCCTTCTGTCTGCATGCGTTCCGATCATGTGTGATCTTATAAGATTAATATTAACTTATTTGGTTGAAATAGCTCGTACTCACCATAAATATGATAGACAAAAATTTACTTTACCAACCTCAAGTAAGCAGTCTCTGATCTCTTTTGTAGCCTTCCACTTTCTTTTTATATTCATAACAAAATGTCAGCTGAGAATGTAACTAAAAAAGGTTTGAATTGAGTTCTCACTGATTATCTTGTTGTTGGACATTCATATTACATTATGTGTTCAACGTTCGTTTCAAATGTTGTTTGTAACAATAAGAATAAAGAATAATGATAAATCAGAAACGAATAAGAGAGAAAATGAAAAAACTTTATTACTACTTTTTATACTAATTATAATGTTTAGTAATTACTTATACTACTTTTCTAACATTGGCAATAATAAGTCAAGGAAGTCTTCAGTATAGTAAAAGTTACAGCTCGAATAATATAATATTTTGCTGGCGATTAAGAGTTAGTACATACAAAAACATTTTGAATATCACGGTATGCATGCGTTGTAAATATAAAAATAAATTATGTAAATATCATGGAATGGTATAAATGAATAACAAAGCTTTAAATAATAAATCATATTTTATTATTTTTGATCCTCATGGAAAATATTTTAATAATATTTCATTTGCATATAAATATTTTAAATATGCCTTTTTGTTTTATTATAAAGTTTAAAAATAAATAATATATTCTATTTTTAAGACTTTTTTTTTTTTTTTTTTTTTTAGTTTATTAACTTTAAGGTGAGTGAAAATGTTAACTGAAGTCACCATATTGTCACAAGTACTGTTCCATAAACTGATTTCTTTTTTATAAGTCTTGAATCTTTTACGCATTAAAATAAAAACATTAATATATTGTTTGTTTGTTTTCTACATAAATGTTATTAATAAATAGTTTTTCTTTCAACATATCATGCAATCATTAATAATCATTTCTTTATAATTTGTAAGAAAATCTATCCACAGTTGAACATAATTTTTAAAATCCATAACAGTTTCAATTTCATTATTTAACGTGTTATTTTTAATTTTTATTATGATATTGTTATCTTCTCTTGTATCTTTATTATATTGTATAGAATACAGCAAGCCCAAGTTAGTTGCCCCTGGCAGGTAGATAGCACGCGTAACGTACAACATCAAAGGAATACCTAACTTAATAGAAGTCAGAAATGGGCAAGACCAACTTTAAGACTTTTCTTTTCTACCTCCATTCTTATATTTTTGACGTCATTTACAAACCCTATTAAGTCAAAAATATGCCTTGTTCTCTTTATATATTTGAAAAAAAAAATCCATAGCTTTTTATAATCTAGAAATGTATAAACTCTGCGACTTAGAAAATTACGTTTGCAGAGCCTCAATTCACAATAACAAACGAACGCGAACAAACATAAAAGTTAATTATAGAATCATATACACAAGACAAATATTCATAACTAAACAAGTAAATATTTTTATTTTGTTTTAAAACGAAATAACATAACTTAATTTTTTAAGAATTTCTTTTCGTTTAGTTATTTTTACATAATAATAATAAAATGTTATTTGAGTTCCCCAACTTCAAAGTTAAAAAGAAAAAAAAAATCATCTCTTCTTATGACTTTTAAAATGATAGCAAATGTAAAACAAATCCAAAATGATATCCAGAAAGCTATTCTATATAACTACGAGAGCAATATAACATCTGCTTTAAGTGCATGTACAGTACATTAATTTCCCATAGCAAATATTGAAAATAATTTTAGACCGAACGTCAAATTATTAAAACCATGTATCTTTATTTTTACAGAGAATATTATGTACCTACGTATATTATATCGAGGAGGATGGGGGAGGGTTTCGATTTTTATGCACATAACGTAAAGCTTTATTATTATTAATATTGGTGCGCGATTGTACTAAAATAACATCAATATTAAACAATGCATTATTTTCATACATGTTTCAATATTGCTATATATGCATACTATCAAACAAAAAAAAAAGGCCAATTTTATGATGTTATTTTATTTAAAACTATCACTAAAATACTTGTATCTACAATACTGTTTATTTTTATAAAAATAAGATATGATATTTCATATACGTAGTTATGTATATCATGTTACTTAATCAATATAAGAATTGCAATTACTGTAATAAATGGTTTTCCTTTTTATAGATAAAGGTAATTAGAGAAGCATTGTATCAAACGTCGAGCACAAACTGAAAATAACAAGAGTTGACAAAAAATAAGATGACAGATATTATTTCAAGTAATGTGAAAGAGGCCAGATAAAAATAGAGTATGTCTGGATTTCTGTGTACGTACACGTTACAACTGTTTAAATAATAATAAAAAAAAATATATATATATACAGAGCATTCAACAATATGATAATAATGTTTCAAATAAAATATTGTTAAATATTGTCATGTTCATTCATATTAACATTTCATTCCTAGGGAATTCAAAAATGAATTTATATCAATAAAAGAGCTGATGATAGTTAATATATAAGATTTAAGTTTATACTTACAAAATTCACATTCTTATATAATACATAAAAAGTTCTTTAAGCACTGTAATGTAGTTCAATTTCTTCAAATATAAATCCACGTTTTTTTTCTTTTTTCTTTTTTGTTTATCTACCGTACCTTTTACAAGAAATATTATTTCAAAGAAACAAACGTTCGATTTTCTCAATCAACACTACGTAAAATCAAGATTCGTAACAAACGAAGATTTGTTATTATTATTTTTTATATCTGTGTATCCATTTCCCCAGGCATTTTTATTAGTATTTTATTTTTCAACATTATTTACTTTATATGTGTGTAAAAGTGTATGCACATGTGTCATTTGTTTATATATATATATATATATATATATATATATATATATATATATATATATATATATATATATTATATGGTTCATCGTTGTGTGCGTACCACATACCACTGAAACGCAGCAGTTCAATTTAGAATAATTAAGTCTAGTGGCGAGTTAGACTAAATTACAAATTTTACATCAATAAGTTATTGAAGCATTTTTCCCCTCACTTTAAGATGACAAGGTTGAAGAGCAATTAATCAGTTACCTCATTAAAACTAAACCATATTAAAAAAGAAAGAAAGAAAAAAGAAAGAAACCAGAAAAATAAGTGGCATTTTCTATCTTCAATTCATGTGGCTTTATATTTATATATTTATTTATTGTAGATTTGAACAGTTTGAAAACTCAGACCAAAAATAATAATGTCAAGAAATAGTTTTAACATGTTTCAAAAGAAATTTTTTTTACATAATTTTGTATTTCAAATGCATTAGGACATTACAGCTTGCATTAGGAAACAAATTTAGTCTCATTTGAATTCAACTTTGAAATTGAAATGATTTGACGCTGAAAATTGTGTGGTAAAAATGAAAATAAATACAATTATAAATGTTTTCTAGTAAACAAAGCTACTCTTGATCGTCTTGTGCCATTATTGGATTGATATTCTTTGATTTGTGAACAATAAAAAACAATGTAAAAGTTAGCACTAAGCAGCAAAGTATTCTAAAAGAGTTGGCTGACGTAATAATTTTAGACACAGGTAGCTAAAATGTTACGTGCTTATGCTAAAAATAATAATTTCAACTAAATATAATTTTTGTTATTAATTGAGTATGTAATTTAGTTTCATTTCAAAAATATATTTTGTCTATAAAGGGAATAATTTTACTACGCACACATAAAATTAGTTGACGTCTGTTGACGTATTATTTAAAAAAAAAGAAAAAAAAAAGAAGGTTATACTTTTAAATGAAAACTATTTTATAAATAATATGGTTAATAATAATATCATTATTTTTCAATTGCTAGTGCATGAGAGGCTTACATCGAATATATTTAAAACTCCATGGCTATAATTAATAATACTTTAAAGACAAGACCAATATAATGACATATTATAACAGTTTGGACATATTTATTGAAGTTTATGTATTATAAGAATCGATTTAATTATACTATTACATTGACTATTTGAAAAATGCTCTATTATATTTTTATAGAATATTTATATGAATGTTAAAAAACTTGTGTAACAATATAGCATGAGATAGTATCAATAATATAAATTAGTGCTCCCTTAAAATGATTGGTCACGCATACTTTATTATTTATTAGTGTTGGAGTGTTCGATCGCTCTTGTTGTATGTTTTATAGTTTATTAAATTTGAAGTTTACTTACTTTCAACCGCCTTTCCACCTAAACGTTTAGCTTTAAGGACATACTTTATTATTTGTTGCATGAAATGCATTATCTTTCTATATCCTTGGAAAGTTTAAAATTTTGATTTTGATAATGAGGCATACATTTACTATTATGGTCTTCTTTTATCCATTTTTATATTTTTTGAAATTATACTAATTGTTATAATTTATTTAAAATTAATATAATAAGTTATTTACATCTATATCTATATATATAAGCCGCATTACATTCTACAGGCATTTACAAACTGACATACACTATACTATAGTACATAATACATAGTAATATAGTATAATATACGCGTATATACTACAGGTACTTACATATGTATTACAAGGAACATTTTAGTTGATGACTTAATTACTATATTAATTTTTGAATCTCTCAATTGCTTGTGGACTAATTTTAAGTAATCAATTAGATGACAGAGGTAAAATAATTTATACATCAATATTTGTATTTAGTTAACTAATTGGATTTCTAATTATTGTTTAAGTGATAGATGACATGACTTAATATAAAATAATTCGTAGCTGGGGGGAGGGGGGGGGGGGGAGGGATATATTTTTCTATTTGATATTTTCTATTCACTATTTCTATTTAAAATACTTCAAATTATTTTATCACAACTTTAACTTATATATAAATAGCAATGACATCAGTTAAATAATTTATAAATCACTCAGGAAAGTGGCACATTGTTAGTTTTAGACACAAACAATTAAGTCTAACTTCCAAAATTAATTATAACCCCGTAATAAAATTTAGAAATTCGTCTTCGTATTAAGATTGATGTAAACAAACGTAAATTTTATCTTTTGCTTGAATCTCTCTCCCTTTCTCTCTCTCTCTCTCTCTCTCTCTCTCTCTCTCTCTCTCTCTCACTCTCTCTCTATTTAATAAGACATATGAATTCACAACTTTATGCAGACATAACTTGAACACTAATTTGATTTGACGACAGTTATTGTTAAGGTTTTATTATGTATGCTTGTATTAAACATAATAATAATCATTATAGTTTCCGAGTCCTCCACAAAAGATTTCCTTAGAAAATTGATTTCCGAGTTAATATTTAATTTTTTACAACATACTATTGTCATAAATTTTAAATTTTTTTTTCTTCTTCTTCTTCTTCTTTTTTTTTTTTTTTTTTTTCCTTTATATTTTAATAAATTATTTTTTGATGACATGATTAATTATTCATATCTCTTTTACAAGAGGTCCTAAAAGTGTCAATAATAAGACTGGAAGAAGACAAATCACGTCAATTCTTTTTTCAAAGTCTCTTTTTAATGGAAATTAAATATACATATAATCCGTACTTAAATATGCAATACGACAAAAAAAAATTTAATTATATATAAATATATGTACACACACACACACAACCTTATAGAACTCAAAACTTAATAACATTTTTTTAATATAATTTACAATAGAGTTGGTTAAAAAGAAGAAAGAAAAAATCCACTTTTTTTATCAAATAATATGTGTTATATAAGTATATTATAAGCCAAAGTTAAGCTTTACAATATTAAACATGGAAATATAATTTAATAATAATAAAAATCGAAGCTTTTATTGATCTTTTAAAGAAGTTTCATGATATTTTCAAACGGAAAACACAATGCTCAGGGATATTGCTTTCTTAGTAAAACTCAATTATCATAACCAAATTTTATTTCTGCCTAAATCTCTTAAAACAATGCTATTAGATTTGTTTTTTTAAAGCATTTTAAATCTATAGTGAATATGGGAAGCTCTAACCTCCTATGTAAATTATTAAATAATTAGTTGGTGTTTAGCTTCCATATATATATAAGTTGAAAAGTGTCAATAAGATCCATAATATTGTGGTGTGCTTACTGGTTATATGGTGCTGGTTCATTGATATAACGTTCCTTATTCGTTGTCTTTTAATCTATAGGGTTGTTTCATTCATGTTTAAGTCGACGCCATAAGTGAGCGCTAAATAACATGGACCAGTATGGGAAAATGACTAATTTTTCCAGTTTAAAAATACTTTGCAATATTTTTGAGAGCATTGATGCTGTTAACTGGTTGAATTTTATATAGTTTTTTAAGTATGCATAAAAAATAATAATAACCAAAAAAAAAAAAAAGCTAATTTTTCAAAGAAAATAGCCAAAAACTACGTTTGTCCTATGCTGTGCAATGTTATTCATTGCTCAAGAAGAGCATCGAAAAGCATTCAGAATGACGTCATGCGCACACACCTTGTGTATGTTTTCGTGTGCATGTACGTTGTTTTGTTGTCCAGTAAATAATAATATTGTAATGTTGATAATTTAAATCCTGCATTACTTGTCTCTTTACTTCAAAACATTGCAAGTTATATGATATGCGTCATCTTCTTAATTTAACAACTTAAAATTTATAACTTAGTTTATTAAGTTAAATCCGTCAAGCAATAATGTATATATCTGATAATGATAGAACAATAATTATTAAAATGATATAATGTATTTTAATAATTATTTTATAAATGTAAATTATTACTCTGTTAAAATGTAACAGAGTAATTCTAAAATTAGATTATTTAGTAACAAAATTATAGCTTTGCTAATTTATGCAAATTATCTTTAGTTGCTTATTGTTTGACAGAAGATTTTACGTTGTATTTCTTATCAACATACACGATTGTCAGTTAATATATTTTTGACATTACCTTCTAGAGTAATAAATTAAACGTGATGAACTGATGAATTATTGACAGTAATGCTTGACGATGTTACATTATATGTGACCTTCAATTTAATAAAACTTCAAGTACAAAATTGATATTCAAGTTTGAATCACATCTTGTATAAATCAAGTGCATACAGAGATTGATAAATTGAAGTGCTAATGCAAAGTGTCAGGTTAAAGATTGATGATGAGTTCATTTATGTTTCGTTCAGTTGTGGTCACAAAAAATAATAAGATTATAGAAAGGTCTGTAGAGTACAATCTTTTTTCTGTCATAAGGTAAGCACAAGTGGTTGCAACCAATTACAGTGCTTTGAAAATTGAGCTGTTGCAAAAATAAGTCTTGCTATCGGCATATCACAAGCAATCAAAAACTTGAGTCAGGGGTGACTTTATGAAATAAACTTTAATGTTTGGTTAAAAGGTTAACATTTTTAGTGCTAGTGATATAATTCCATATAGTAGAGATATTAAAAAAAAAAAAAAAAGTATATAATAGGTTTGTGTATTATATTTATAATAATATTTATAATACCACACAGAACACAACACACACACTCGTATATTTATCTGTCTGTTAGAATGTAGACAGGCTACATTAAAAAAAGTGGCGGTATTTTGTGGTTTGAAGCCCCTCGCTGTTTTACTGATGAATTTCAGTTATGAAATGTGGTTATGCATTTGCGTGACAGTGGATGCATATTGTTGACACTTTGCATGGTGGTCAAGGCAATCCAGTTGTTGCATCGCGAGGAGGTAACACAGGTAACAATCTGCTCCCTCTCTCTCTCTCTCTCTCTCTCTCTCTAGTATACTGACACGTTGCGCACGCGCCTCCTCAGCACCTCGTCACCAGACTTAACACTGGCAGCCTGCGCTCAGCTTGCGAACCTCCACCGCTCGCTAGTTGCACTGCTGGTCCGACACGCTTCGCTCGTGCCACCAACTTGGCAAGCTTACTGCCGTGCACTCGAGTCATCTCGCTCAAAATCACGATTATTCGCAACATAGACAGCTGCGCTTGAGACCTCGAGGTGTCGCTGATTTGAAGGTAAGCATCATCAACATAAGCAGTTCATTCTGTTCATTCAGTGAGCCTAGCCAAACTCTCTGCTACAATTAATTGGGACCGTCTATTTAACCCTAAAAAACTCTTTAATATTACTCAATCACGCAACATTTTAATTGAAATTACAAAATTACCCTTAGTAAGTCAACTTAATTACCTTTTATATTTTAATAAAATTTTATTGGGAGAGCGAAGGGAAGGAAAGAGAACATTATATATATATATATATATATATATATATATATATATATATATATATATATATATATATATATATATATATATATATATATATATATATATATATATATATATATATATATATATGAGATATATATTATATGTATGTATGTAAAATTTTATTTTATTTATAATATGTGTGCCAAAAGTTGGTCGAAATTTATTCTTAGTATTTAAGTAGGTAAGAAGTATGTAACGTGTAGTACAATATTTTTAACTTCAAAGTTTTATCTGAGGTGAAAGTAGATGCGTGTTTATATCATCATATTGTAATCGAAGTTACAACAGTATAATAAAGATTAAAGAAAAACTTTTAACATTATATTGTACGGGAAATTTTTAATATTTTGTAAGATTTGCATATTAAAATATAAATTAAATTGAAACATAGTTAAAGAAAAGTACAATATAATGTTGTATGCTGACTTGACTTTTATAAAGTTGTATTACTACACTTTGTTATAGTTTGTATTATTTTTCTTACTTAGAAAAATAGTAAAAATAATGTCAAGTCAAAAACACACCTTCGCTAGAAATAACACATGGCGTAAAGCAACAAGAACTGTGCTGAATAAGTTTGAATGTTAACGAGCTAACACTAAAGGAGGCAAACATATTACTCTGTGGTTCACTTTCATATAACATAAAATCTTATTACTCAACAGATAGTTTGAATACTTACAAACAAATTTATGGCATTATTGAATTCAATATTAATCTTCCTTTCTATATTCATCAAATAAGTATCTTTTAAACACAAATCTGTTGGTTTTATGCTCCCAATGCACAAGGACCGGACTATAAAAAAACTGACCCGGCCACATTTGGAGTTCCCCCCTACCCTTATTCTTGCTTATATAATATTTTTACTGTCTAATATCTAGAATATTTTCAAGTATTTAGTTGTTAAGTACTATAATGTTTTAAATTTCGAAACATAAAGCTGAAACTAATATTTCAAAGAACAAGATGTTAAGGATGCAGTCAAATGATTTTATTCAGTACTTTCAATTCGACATTTAAAATTAAAATCTGATATAAAATTGCATCGTTTAATAATAATAAAAAAAATGAATGTCTCTTTAGATTGAGAAAAATATGAAGAGCATTTTTGTTTTTTGGTAAACAATTTGTTTACTAGAAATTTTACGCAAACAATTATTTTTTAGTTGTGAAACGTCCCCAAATAAAATTTAACTTTATCATTAAAGTTGCATTTAAAAAAAAAAAAAAAAAAAAAAAAAAAAAAAAAATTGATTGAATCTTGTTAATAAGTTATTAAACTTATCGTAGCTGCACATATGGATAAAACTTATGCATTGGACAGAAGGTATACGTACTACCTTGGTCTCGGTTTACACTTTCATATAAAATTGCATGCAAATTACAGTAGTATCAATATTATTATCAGATCTCTGTATAATGCATCTAGTGTTTAAACAAAGCAAAATTAATCACTTTATATTTAATCTTCGTAATTACTTTTTGAATAAGAAGAAACTTCTGTGTGTTGATAACAGATAAAAAAATTCTATAGCTATATTTGCATTTCTAAAAGAAAAAAATATAATTATTTTTTTTAACTTTGAATACAGGTCTGCAAAATAAGAGCTTCATATTATTTTATACCGTAAAAAAGAGTCACATTATGATTTCAAGCGTTTTTACGAAATTTGAACAATAAAATGCTTTTAAGGGCAATTACGCGTGATGAAAACTTCGTGTAAGCTCCGTGAAAAACAAATCAGCACAAGAGTGGATTTATTTTTTTTATTGCAGTAAAATTTATCAAGTTTTGATGATATTTTATATAATTTGTGTGTGCTGACAAGCCTTAATACTTTTGACAGTGAGTTAGACAGCCGTAAAGTATATTATTATGTATTGTAAATGTTCACCACTTTCTTTCCCCCAACACCGTGCTAAATAAGCAAATGCAAATTGCCATATCTCAAGCTCTGTTAAACCCTGTGCTTTTATGTGTGTTTGGCATACTTAATGAGCTAGTAGTACATTTTTATTTTATTTATATAAGAAATTTTGTGTTATTAACACACATGTTTTTTAACACGGTTGTTAAAAAAATACAATAACGATTCAAATATTTTATTGTGTATTTTGATATAAAACAAAGCTACAAAACTCTCAATAAAACTCAAAATAGCCAAGTTGTTATCCTTAACATAAACGTAGTTTTTGTTTTAAAAATGCAGTAAACAAGATTTTGTAGATAAAATGAGACTTTTTTACAGTTTTAAGTTTTAAGACTATTTTCTAATAGACATATATAAACAAATTTTAACGAGTAAAGCCTTTATCACCAAAATTATCCAATTAATTCATTATACCGTATTCTCTACTTGTCAGATATGTGTAATGAAAATGGTGTATGTGTATTCTTTATTATGTGAAACGGAAATGTTATCAGTGAGAAATAAAATACAATGGCACCGGATCTTGTGTGAGTGTCAAGTACCTACCCCTAATAATTTAATGAACCTTCGAAAACACTTCATTGTTTTACATGAAAGATTTTTTAAGCTGCATTAGTGTATATTCAACCTCTTCCTTTATTCGTAGTGTTCATAAAATGTTACAAAAAAAAAAAAAAAATCAAAATCAAAAAGCGATACTATTAAAACTTAAAACAATTTCGATAATTCCACTTGAAAACATCACAACCATCATTGAATTTTACTTTTCATTCAAACTAAATTTAAATTTAATGCGATGAAAATATAAAATAAAAGTATAACATTAAAAGATAAAACTGGTAAATTTAATAAAACAAAACACTAGCAGGTTTGTTCATGTAAATGTAGTATAATGTTTTAAAGATTAAAAAATAATAATATTATAATATATATATATATATATATATATATATATATATATATATATATATATATATATATATATATATATATATATATATATATATATATATATATATATATATATATATTACTGTAAACTTTATTTTTAGAAATATCTATTTCATATTAGCAAAGGAAACTTTTTTGTTAGTGAGGGTTGGTGGGAATATGTATTTGTGTGTGTGTGTGTGTGTGTGTGTGTAAGGCGAACATAGTGTGCTGCACCCACCAAGCACCGAGGACTGACTACGGTGTGTTAGTTATAAGGTGTCGATAGACTCACCAAGCGACGTAGAAACGTACGCTGGCCAGAATTGGTTGTCAGTTTTCTGGACCCAAGCCAGAATAGACAGGCAAATCTTAACGAAACCTTTGCATTCACATAGAAATCACAAACAGTACATTTCCAACATTTGGAATTGAAACCAAATTGAGTTTGTTCCTGAAAGTTTATCGAATTGTCTAGTACACAGTACATCTGTAGAGAAAGAAAATACATCGAGAGACCTTACTTTCTAAAGAAAAGCTATAAATTTTAACTTTGTTTACACAAAAAAAAAAAGAATAATGTTAAAATATACAAATATCTACAAATGTAATTACTGACAACGAATCATGCGGTAATGGTGGAACGATCAACACTAAGCCGGGCTTTTTATGCACACGTTTTTAAATTGTAAGAAATGCAATGTGTGAAATCTTTGTATCATTACAATGAAAAATCATATATCAAAAAAATAAAAATATAAATATACATATAAAAAGGGGGGGGGGGGGGGGAGAATATTTAATTTTTACTGGATTTCTGTAATATCTGCAAATGTTGATTATTTCGTAAAAAAAATCACATTTCAATTCAAGAGGGATATTTATTTACAAATTATGTCTGGTCCCTTGGGTCTCTAAATAAAAACCATTAAAACCAATTCTTATTATTTATTTTGCTAAAATAAATTAGCTAGGATTATTTTCTTATATATGAGAAAAAAATCCAATGTATCGCTTCCTTGGATCAACATTAGCTCAAGTCATAGACCACATACAACACGTGCTTTTTAATACTTGCTGAAACACAAAATGACATTTCAAAAAATGTTGACAATTTTTACCAGAATCTAAATGTGGCCCCACAAGAGTGCATGACAATACTGTAAAGTATGCTATTTGCGTGACAATTCCGGTTTCTGACATCAGAAATAGTAAAAAATTAGTACAAAAATGTTGTGTGGGTTGCATAAATCGAAATGTTCTGATCACTGCTACAGCCTTATATTTTTTTATGTAAGTCCCATCAAGTGCTTTGGGATATAAATGCTAATGTTTTTTTCTGGTCTATTCCTTTAAAAAGATTGTTTTCAGAAAGATAGCAGGGTTAAATAGAGAAAACAACTTACTCTAATTCTACTCTTAATTATCTAAACTTTTTTTTTTTTTTTTTTTTTTTTATTTATTTAT
>OX439127.1:57642170-57664670 GCA_949318235.1 Ecdyonurus torrentis
AGCGCACTTTCAATGCTTGCAAATCCACAAATCAAAGTATTTTTCTAAAGTGTTGCATCAAGTTTTCTTTCTTTTCTTTTTATTATTATTTCTTTTCTTTCTATGTAAAAATAAAATTAGCCGCATGGTTTCCCAGCGAGTCGTGAAAACGTAAAAGTGCACTTTTTATTTTTAGTATGATATTAGCAGCAAAAAGTCTTGTTTTATCATTCTCCTAATGTTATTTTTAGATTCAACTGAAATATTATATATATATATATATATATATATATATATATACATATACATATATTAATATATTATTATACAGTTATATAAACTTACCACTCTTCACATATTCTGTGATATGTGCGTGAGTGGTGCCATGGGCTCCTTTTATTGGTAAAGGGATGAAGGGAGAAAATCGAACATCTGACAAACATTTTGGATCCTTGTCCATATGTATAATTATATAGTAAATAATTTTATTTAATATTATTTATTATTTTCTCGCTAATTTTTGTTGATTTTTAAAATGCATGTCGCTCCTAACTTTTAAAAGCTAGGAGACGAGTTATTTCTTATGTTTTAGCATAATGGCGTGTGTTTTTTTTTTTTTTTTTTTTTTTTTTTTTTTTTTTCTTCTTCTTTTTCCTTTAAAATGTTCTTTAAATGTCCTTTTTAAAAGTCCCAATGAATTCCGTATTTGAGATATTAACCACAATTTCACGGAGATGAAGCAAATAACAAAATACTACGATTTTTTTTTCGTACGATAATACCCTTTACAGCATTCCGCTTTTAATTTTCTCTTCCAACCCATCAAACACAACCCCTCTTCTGCATTTTAATTAAATATGATAACGAGCAAGTACTGGACAATTGAATACCTACTTTAATTTTGTATCATTATATTTTAGAGTAGTGTGAGATGTGATTTGATCATGTTAATTGTTAGATTTCACAAAATCATATTAATCACTACTTCAAATTTGGAAAGTTTAATAAATAATACTATTATTTTCTAGTGGAAATTTCCTAAACCTAAACATTTTAAGGGTTCACCTCAGTCCTGGAAAAATCGAAATATCTCAAAAACGATTCAAGAACTTCTTTAAAAAATTTAGGACCATTAGAAAAAAGCATAATCTACACGAGTTACAGTTAGCATTGCTAAGCATAATATTCGTCCATAATATTGGTTCATTGGAAAATTCTCTTATGACTAACATTGCATTTTAGTTTTTTTTTTTTTCTATAAAAAAAATCAACAACTTCTGTTAAACCTTTCTAATATCATAAATATGCTTATGCTCTATCGATTAATTTTTGTTTTATTTTCATATTTCCATCTTGTTTTTGAGAAAATTAATAGTTATTTTGTCTATATTTGAATAACATTATATTATTATTATTTTAATTTCGTGGCAAAATAAAGCTGGTTCAAATTAATTGACGAGAGAAATGTATGAAACATCTTTAAACTTCTAGCTATATAAGTGAGATGTATCCAAAAATAATTATTATAATAATTTACATTTTTTTTAAAGGGGGCGTTCCCAGGACTGGGGTTAATCCCTAAGTTATATACTCTATTATCTCCTTAAAATTATACAAATCCATATATCCATGCATATTATAAATGTTTAAGCTCAATTTTACAGAATGGTTTTCAAATTCAGGTTTCTTTTATTTTATATTTTGGATGAACCCAAAAATTACCTTTTATTTTACATTCTCCATTTAATTCTTGAATACCAGCTACTTTAACAGCCACTCGAATTTGAAACTTTTGTCACTTGTTGTTCTTTTAATAATACTTAAAAATGACTCAACTTTTATGTTCTTGTTGCATTGTGTCAATTTCATGTTAAAAGAAACAATGGAAGTATTCTGGTACCGCACGGCAATCACAAACTTTCTCAACAATAGACTGAATTACAACACTGTTCTCCTCTTTTTATTTGAGCGCTATGTTCCTCTCAAACCTGTTATCCCATTTACCTGTTATCGCTATGTTGCCACTTTTTCTATTTTCCCATAAAGATAATGCATTGCAAGTTATTCATTTCATTTCGGTACTTTAAAAAAAAATTCTTTGTAGTTCCTTAACATTTATTAATCTAATGTAATTTATTTGATGTACAGTCTTAGTTTTCTGACCATTTCTTTAAATCTGAAATCTGATAGTAATGGAATCGCAAAACCCATTAAATTCATTTAATTCATTTAGAGAGAACAGAGAAGAGAGAGAGAGAGAGAGAGAGAGAGAGAGAGAGAGAGAGTCGTGATTAGCAATTAAAAACATGCATGTTGATTATTCTAGCTGAAGTATTTTTGATACAGATACAGATATGACCGTCCTTCTTCAAAGTCAGACTTGTCTTTTATGTCTTCATAACAAAATTACTCATGTTTTTTTCATATTTTACACACACACACACACACACACACACACACACACACACACACACACACACACACACACACAATGTTATATTTCAAGGATTAACGCATACTGCAGCCTTTTTGTAATATTAGCTTTGGAGCCTCTTTTCTTTCTACTTCACTTCTCACACCCTTCCACTTTCTTTCTTTGTCTTTTTACTTAATTTTAGTTACACAGAATTTGTTCAAATTGTTTTTTAATTAATTTATATAGGCATTAATATTCAAGTTGTATAAAAAGTATCAAGCATACATAAAATGTTAGCGAGTAAAATTAGTTTTCATAATAAAAAGAAAGTGTCTCATTTGTTAAGAAATTTTGAAGTTTTAGTGTCCAATATGCAAATATATTTCAAATATACACATATCATTGTAATGTATGACTTTTTAAGAAAAAAAAAGTACAGGAGAAAAGGTGCTTTAGTCCAAAGTGTTTCATGTGGCGGGATAATATAAAAGTATATTATATAAACGTATATACATTGTGTTTTATGCTGGATCAATTTTTAATGGTTACACTCACTATAACGGGTATGCACTTTTTTCTTCGCTTTATTGTTATTATATTTAATGGATGTTTCCCTGGTGTGATGAGTATAATATACAAGGAGCTGGTATTGTGTTGTCCTATGCAAAATATATTCTTCTTTCCATCTCTCACCTCGTTACATTTTCCTCCTATCCCTCTCATTTTACTCGTCGCTAGCCTTGATGCTTATTGCTGCCAGCGTCTTGTGTAGGTATGTACTTCTGTATCTATGTACTGCTGTATGTTATGTATATTATAGTAATACGCGGCAACTCATGACGTCATGCTTACTGAATTATATAAAACTTTCCACTTCCACCTTTGCCGTAAGCGATAGCACCCTTTCGTAAAATCACAAATCACAAATGATGTAATAAATAAGTATAAACAATCAAATAAGAGACATCGGTTAACTTGAGCATTCCTATTTAAAGTTAATTTTTCACCAATAGGAATCATGCAATAGTAATAATAATATGTGGCCAATTATTTCTCCGTCTCTTTACTGTAATTTAAGATTATGAGACCTTTTGCTTAAGTTTTAATTAACCAAAGTGTGTTTTTCAGCAAGCACTTAGCAGTGAATGCTGCAAAGTAATATTATCCTCTGGTTCGTCAACATAACGATTGTTCCACCGGTTGTCTGCCCTTCAGGATACACAAATCTCTCTCTCTCTCTCTCTCTCTTTCTCTCTCATCTTACACAACGCAAATTATAGCCGACCCCACTTCTTCGCAAATCACAACTTTTAACGTCAACAATGTTTAATTTAAATAATGAAATAATTGAAAAACCTTTTTTTACAAAAACTCTGGTAGGGAAGTGTAGTAATGAAAGATTTAAAATGCAAATAATTTGTTTGTTTTTTTAATTCAAATAAAAAAAAAAACTCAATATGCGTTATTCTACGTATCCATTAATTTAAATTGCTATTTTTAATATTATTTTTATTTTATTTTGCATTAATTTATTTCCCCTTTTATTTATCTTTTATTTTGAATGTTATATTTTAATTAGTAGTACTATTATTGTTTACTTTGAAGCAGATAAAGGAGATCCAAGATTCTACAATTTACTAGGTAATAAATTTTATAGTCATAAAAATAATTTTTATTAAATAGTAATAATAATAACCTCTTTATAAACCGTAAAAAAATGCAACAATTAGGAAAATTTCTCTTTTCCTTCAACATTTGCGGGTAGAATACTCACTTAAACTAAGGTATTAACTTAAACTATGAAGCACTCTACCCACTTCTGTAATACATAAAATTCAGGGGAAATTAATAGCTGACTAATATCCAATACCAATCTCTCATTATGGGTTACCTTTCGCGGAACCCTTGACTAAGCTATATTCAATGAGAGAGCTTCTATCATGAACTATAACCTATCGTTATCAGTTCAATACAATCGGGTACATGAATTTAATTTTGAGGTATAATATAAAACAGCTTTTTAACATTAAAACATAAAGAATTTAGTTGTTTATTTGATATAAAAAAAAAATTAATATTGTGTTGTGATAATATTTTTGTTTTGTTTAGTCTAAAAAGTTATGCTGCATAAAACTTAACAAGTTAAATCAATTTTTTAAACTTATTAAAATTTTAATATTGTTTTTGTTTACAGGCTGAAAAATAATAATAAAAATGTGTCAATAAAATGTAAAGGAAGTCAATTCTTTCAGGAGGTAACAAATGTTGCTGGCAGTTAAAATATAATATTCAAATACTGCTTTTTTTTATATTTATTTATTATTATTATTTTTTGTATTTAATTTTATATTTTATATTAAAGTGTTTTGTACGCTATAAACACATTAAGATCCATACAAACTGCAAGCATAAAGAAAAACAGTTGTTAACTAGTTCAAACTCTTGCAACGCAATTTGAAGTAGTTTTTGTTATTGCTAACGCAGCCATCACCAACAATATATTGGTAGAGTTTACAAAAGTTATCAAATATGTGCAATGGAAAAATAAACTAAATTAGTTAATAATTATCGTAGATGTAAAAAGCTACTTATATTATTACTTTTTTTTTGTTAAAAATATTAAACTAAGAGTTAGAATCTCTGTTTCATACATAACTTATTAATATATATTTTTAATTCGCGATCAATGTTACTTTTGTCCGTTTGTTTGCTATGTATTGTATAACCTCTATGTCTAATGATATTACAAATTTTAATTAACCCTGTTATTATTTTTAGTTATTTATTTGTTTTATCCAAAAACAGGCTTGCGCCCAATACATTGGAGGTACACACAGTACATTAATTATAATAATCATAATTATTTAAGACTATCACATAAGTTTTAACAGTTATATATCATGCAAACTAAAATTATTTAATTTTAAGACCTGTTTAATTTTAATTTTAAGACATTTTATTTTAAACTATCATGCATAGATTTTTTAATAGTTTTAAATGAATCATAAAAGATATCAATATTTAAGCTGTTACATAATGTGGTTGCTCTTGTAAAAAATGAATTTTTAGATACATCATTTGAGCATGTGGGGATACAAAACATGTCATGATTTCTTATTACTTGTTTGGGCACAGTAATGTGTATCAGGGAGACACATGTCACATCTAATTAATTGTATTACATTATATTTTCTTTAGAAAAATAATGTCTTTTATATTGCGCCTGTTTGTGAGAGACAATATTATTATTCTATTATTATATTATTACACTATTATATTCCAAGTTTGATTTTTCATAAAAGATTCTTACGAATTTTCTTTGAATTGACTCTAACTTTTGTATTTAATTTACGTGACAAGGCGACCATACTGGGCTAGCATATAGTCGTGATTTAACAGAATTAGACTTTGATACAGAATTTTATAATATGTAGATCCTAAATGATCCTTTGAACATTTGAGTATGACGATTAATAAAACCTCACTGCTTTTTATTTTAGCGAAGTTTGAGTTCAAGTCCCTGACGACTGACAGTGAAAACTATGCAAAAAAAATATGCTGGAAATAATATGAAGGATGCAACGTAAAAATGATATTTTTAATTTTTAGTTACTTAGAACGGAGTCTCTTGCACATGTTAGAGCTACTTCAGATCTTAAATATTTTTGATTTAATCGACCATTATATACATGCAGACCATTTCAAAAACAAAAAATCTGCCTACTTTTGATTTTGGTTGATATTTCTTAAACAATCGATTAAATCATTGCGTCATGTTTAATGGACAAAAATGTTAAGAGTTATTACTTTGGTTAAAAATTTATAATTTATATTTTAGTATTTGAACGGGACTTAAAAAAGTTTTCTGTAACGGATGCATTAAAAAAATATATTTTTTAAAAAGTAAACACAGTTTGATTTATACCGATCTGTACCGCATTTTAATATTTTTGCTGCATCATTCAAGATGCATGGTTTCGACCATTGGTGAGTTGAAACACAATGATAACAATACTTTCAGAAATATACAATATAATCATTATCTATACACGAAACTTACAAAGTGGTTGTACACCTTACACTCTCTTTATAATATGTAATATAATATTGTTTTACTTCTAAAGTGAGTCGGTATACGGATATTTCGATAATGGAGTTGGCAGGAATTTACTAAAGATAGATAATGTCAATACACCACCTTGCTTGTGTGGAATTTTATTCCAACTTGTAACGTATGTATATGATATCAATAAAGAATTTGGAACAAAACTTCAATTTTAGAGAGCAATGTTTATCAACAAAATGTTTCCTTCAATATTTCTCATTCTCAGTGGGACAAAATCACTACACCAAGTTTCAATACTAAAATATTATTTTGTTCTTCGTTTAAATAAAGAGTAACGCGTGAGTAGCTTCTAGCTTTGATCGCAAATGAAAGAAAAAAATTTTCCTTTCAAGAATATCATTGCACGGTGGAATATAAATAGCCTATAATAGATATGCTAGCTCAATTTCAGCACCATAACAACATACTTTATGTTATATTGTTCAGCAAGTATGTTCCATGGCACAAGATAATCATTATTGTAATTCCAAACTAGCAACATTTGTGCAGTATGACTCATATTATTCACTGCACATAAATTACACATTTTCTTTCTTGCACGCGCAGTAGACGAAATTTAGGCTCTTATAAATGCTTAAATAATAATTATGATTTTGGTAAGTGACCAAAATTTATTGATGGTCACCTGATTACCTTTTGATCAATTAGGAGGTACCTTGTGTAAAAATTGTCATATCTCAGTAATTTAGATGTTGTTTCATAGGTTCTTAGGGGTGACAAAATCAATAGACTTATATGTGCCTTAACCCAAAACCTTTGGTCATTTTAGGGCCAAGGCCATAGAAAATTTTTGATGACCATTATTAAGTGTATTTTTAACCCCTTGTACAATAAATTTAAAAGCAATCGAACAATAATTATAAATTAATAATTTTTACCCCACAATTAACATTTAGAAGGCGGTCAATGTTTCTACCGTCTTAAGGATATCACCATCTTAACCAGTTATTTCTTTAATTAAAAATTGTTCCAATTGTCCTGAAAAAAATTAAATACTGTGTAATGTTATGTACAATTATTTATGAAGCATAGTGATCAATTAGATGCATAGCATATACTGCATGACCCCCCCAACCACAAGTTTTAACTTCATCTTTTTCCCAAAAAAGGTCAGTTAACTTAATTATGGCATTTATTAAATTAACTTCAATTATCATGAAAAACTTAAGATGCATTCTTTTTACAGAGAGTAACCTCTGTAAAATGTAAAGTAAAAAATATTTTTGCAATATTGAATATTAGAGTTGTTTGAATGAGCTGGAGAATTATTGTTCAATATTACTATAAATATGTAATGCTTTAATATATTTAATAATATTTTCTTTTGATTTCATCACAATAAATGTTCTTAAAGAGAAAATAAATTTCTTTATTTTGAGCTGATTCAAAATGTAATAGTTATTAAATGTTTGAGAAATACATTTTCTTGTAAAACTTTTTCTTAACAACTTTCTGCACGTGTAAGAACACTTTACAATAAAATAATACTTCTTTTCTCTTTCTCTCCCATTTTACCTGGCTGGAGAGTTTCTTTGTAAAAGAAAATTACTAAGGAGATGAGAACGGATTGGAGTTCTCTCCTTGTTTATATTAGACAATTCTGTGTTAACAAGAAAAATAAAATAAATAAAAAGTTTCAGAAATGTATAGAAAAAGAAAGAAGAAAGAAAAAAAATCACCATCTGCTATACGTGGAGAACTAGAACAGGAAATCAACTGTTCTAAAATATTGTAAGATATGTCGAAAGAATATGAAATGATTTTTATTTGAAAATGAATTTTCCAAGTTACAATTTCCTAAACCATTTCCATTAAATAAAGGAAATTATCTTTGTTCAACTAAAAATTTTTCCCTTCTTATATTGGTGATAGTATATAGAAACGTTTAAAAATAAAAAGAAGGATTTGTCTTTTTTATTGAATAATACGACTTTTTTTAAGGACCGTTGAATACATGTCCATCGTCAACTGTGCAGTAGAGAGCCAACAGAAAACGTTTACAAAAAGCTATTGGAAGGCAAATCTGTATGAAATTGAAAACTTTTGTTAGAACTAATACATCAAATACTTTTTTAAACATAAGTCTTGTCCTTTAGGAGTTATTGGAGGGGAGAAGAAAGAGGCTCCAATTTTTAACCTCAAGAAAACATAAAACAGTCACACGCATAACCAAAGAAAAAACAAAAAGTAAAAACAAAAAAAAAGGTACATAAATAGATTCCAATAATTAGGCTAGTTAACGTTGGGTTAAACAGCATGAGTCTCTCATAATAATGTATTTGCAGTGATTTTTAAAAGTAAATATTAAATAGTCTTCTATTTTTGAAAATTTAACTAATGTCTTTTGTTATTTAATGGTGTTATTTTATGTGAAATTTTTGAAGGAATATAGAAACTCAATCGACGAACTGCATGCAGTTTTGAAACAATAACGACAATTTTAATTTAAAAAGATATAATATGTTATTACTGTTTTATACTTAACTATATTTTTTTTATCTATTTTTTCTATTTAAAAGTTGCAAACTTAAACGAGACAAGTTGAGTATTATTTCGATGTGACAAAGACAAGTAATATGGTGTAAACTTCAGTGAACAAATAAATTGCCAATATATATTTCTCTTTAAACTTTTATATCCATTCCATTCCATTCATTTATACACTCTATTATACGATATGTTGGCAGCCGGAAGCAAAAACGCTCCGGTTGCGAAAAGTTTGAAGCCAGTGAGTTTCGTACAAGCGTTTTTATACGAAAGGAAAAATTTCATTTCTAGTTCAAATTGAACCCAACAGTTGCTTATTTTGGAAAAACACAAAATGCGTTAGTCAAAACTAACTCCGTGATTTCTAAATTTCGAATTTCGTAATTTACTTAGTTTTGTAATTTTTTGATATTTTGTCTCAGGAAGTGAAATTGTAAACTCTTTCTATGAACTAATTTTTTTATTAATTTTTTTTTATATAATTATCTACATAATATACACACATGCTCATTTAACTAAACCCCGTTTTTCTAATATACTGACTCTGCCATTTTAAATATTAAATATAATATATCATTTTAAAACGTTTATACATTGATTTTTTCTTCCCATTTGCAATAATATTGTGCACTATTGTGTTATTGTGTTATATTTTAAATGATGTTATGCCTCTGCACAAAAAAAAAAGTATTAAGCTGTGCATTATAGTTATATGTATTGCATATAGTATTTTGTTGTTGGACGTCTTTTACTATCCTGTAAAAAAAAGTTCACCGTAGAGGTGAACAGTAAGTTTGAACTCTTCAGTCTCTTCTTGCCGTGTGAGGAAACTTATGATGAAAGTCTCAAAGTAGAGATTAAACATCGCAATAAATATATATTCTATAAGGGAGGCTTCAGCTACATTATTTCAATATAATTATACATATTAACAAAATTTAAAAATATTCGTCGTTTAAAAATTATTTTATGGTTGCAAAAAAAGAATTTGTTATTTCTTGAGTGAAAATATTTTAACCCCATTCGTTCGCTTTTTTTTTTTTTTTGAAATTGTACAACTTGGTGGTTCAAAATTGACTGTGCATTAAAGTGCGAATGTTGTTTCTTAACGCTTGTACGCACGAAACGCACGTTTGGGGGCAAACGTTTCGCATCCAAAGGATTTTCTCTTCCGACTGGCAATATATAAAATATACGCTTTTTACTCATGATTTGTATTACTTTAATTAACCTACATAGTAAAAAAGAAAAAATATATATAATGAAGTGCATCATCAGATCTTTTAGTTTTAATAATTTTCACTAGCTAACGATGAAATTTACTGGAAATTGAGAGCAAATTTGCATATTAATACATGTTGTTACATGTGCTCAGCCACTCCATTTACATCACTGTAATTTTTGTTTGGCTTGTGAGGGTGCCGTTGTGACTTTTGCGTTAAACAAATTTCATTTCCATACGTACATATTTTGCTTACATTATTACGTACAAGAGCTCCAGTTTCAAAATTAACCACAACTTTCTTAATGATTTTTTTTTAACACGTGCTACCATATTTTGCAAGTCAAATAATATCAAGCCAGGAGGTGCATTGCGTCAATATTACATTGAGCCAGGTATTTTAAAAAAGTTAAATATTTATATTTTTAAATTTTCTCTGTCGTTAAAAAATCTCACGAGAATAATTTTTTAATAAATTCCCTTTTGACTTTTTTTTTTTGTTTTTTATTACAGAGATTTTTTTTAAACAAGACATAATATATTCAAAGAAATTATGTAAAAAAAAAAAAAAAAAAAAAGTTGGTTGTTCCATTCTCACTAATTATTTTAAATTAAAAATTATTGAAAGTATTCACATACTTTGCATACTGCTTTAATTAAATGATGCAACGAAAATATCCAGCAAAATATTCCCTCGTTATGTTTTTTTTTATTTGTTTCTCTCACTTTGAATCATGCAACTAATTAAAATATGATTATATCATTGCAATTTTGGCTCGATTGTATTTAACTCATTGAAATATTTGATGAAAACAAGTGTAAAATAAAGTTTTAAGTACAATTAAACTTTGTATGGAAATGTTGTAATGTATCATTCGAGTAATTTGTTTTAACATTTAAAGGAAGTAAGTAGCAATTTTGCCTCAAACGATTTGACAGACAATTTGGAGAAAATGGTCTTCAGTATATTACACGTGTATTCTTAAATTGCATGTTTTTTAGTTTGCTGCAAACAAGAGATTATATCAAAGACCTTTGGTGTGATGAATGGATTGCAGCTGGCGAGCCTTCCAATGTTGGAATTGGCATCCACTGTGATGCTCTCTCTCTCTCTCTCTCTCTCTCTCTCTCTCTCTCTCTCTCTCTCTCTCTCTCTCTCTCTCTCTCTCTCTCTCTCTCTCTCTCTCTCTCCTCTTTCTCTTTCTCTCTCGCACTCGCACTCGCATTCGTACTCTTTCCTCATAGCCATATACCGCAAAACTCATTTAATTGGACCGGGAATTAGAGGGAATTGCCAACCATCTTTATCACTGCAATCTAAACCAGACTGCAAAACCTATTAATCTCATTAAAATTGACCGATTGATATCTTCAAATTTTAAGTTTAGCACTTCAGATTCTTCTTCTTCTTCTTCTTCTTCTTTTTTTTTTTTTTTTTGCTAAAAAAAAGTTTTAGGTAATTGGCGTTCCTAAACATCTTGAAACATGTAACCATATTAAAATATAAAAATGAAGAACACAAACAATGTAATAGCCCTCACTATATATAATAATAATAATCGTATTGGTACTTCTAATGTTAGTGGTTTAAACACATAATAGAGGTGGAATAATCTTTTAATTGCATGTCCATTAAATGTTTGACAGTTTAAGAAAAAAAGAAGAAAAAGGAAAAAGATAAAACAAAGTTTTACTTAAAAATTGCACTTATAGCAAATTAGAAAAACAGTAAGTGTTGATTACGTTGTTATCCCCTTGTCATTCATTACAATAAGAAGGTTTACTTTATGCGTATTTGAAAGCAAGTAAATTGAAAAACAAGGAGATGGGTAGTATAAGAACAAAGTAAAGTAAAACGCTAACTCTCTCAGTTTTTTTTTTTTTTTTTTTTTTTTTTTGTTAAATAAAAATATATTAACTGTGTATATAATACTTTTTTTTATTCCATGGTATTTTTAAAGTTTTGCTTTATGTAAAACTTGTACTAGGTAAGTTCTGCAAGCATGCAAGCGTAAAGAATTGATTGTTTTATTTCTAGTACAGAATATTTAATTGAATTGAATTAAGTAAGAAATCTATTATATAACGCAGAAATATTGTGCACATAAAATTGTTTTATACTTACTATTGTCCTTCGTTTTGTTGATATAAAACAATTAAAAATAATTATGATCTTGAGACTATGCTCGTGCCTGTGAATATCTTTTGTACATGGTTACATCATTATATCATTATTTGCAATTTTTTCTTGTAATTAAGATTTACTGTATTTGTTATATAAATATATTTTTTAAATTAATAAAGTTTTTTTTTTACATAAATGATTATAAATGAGTTTATTAATAAGTCGTGTGATAATACACGATGACAGGGTTGCCAGCGGGGTTGGGGAGCGCGGGTGATGTGTTGCATGACAGGGTGACGCGGTTTATTTAAGAGAGAGAGAGAGAGAGAGAGAGAGCGTGGGGAGTTTGGCTCGGAATAATATCGTTAGATGAGGATTTATATATACAGTGCCTTGATGACAATGTTTGTATAACCCAATGTGTATCCCACCGCGCTAGGCATGCTAATATATTAAGTTTATAGTTGAAAATAAACTGACAAATTCTTTGGATTATTCAATGAACATCAATTCATATAGTAAAATATATTGTTTTTATTATTTTCTCAGTTTAATATATATATATATATGTATATATATATATATATATATATATATATATATATATATATATATATATATATATATATATATATATATATATATATATATATATATATATATATATATATATATATATACTGTATAATATTAAGCATTTAATTTTATATTTTATTATATCTCATAAAAGAGGAGAGTGTATATAGCTAGATCTATAATATTCGTATCGATAACATTTTTTGTCATTATATTTATATTTTTACGTTCAAGTTCGCCCTTATGTATTTATTTCTACGTTAGTTCATCTTATACGTTCACACTTGACCTCTGATCAAAATGACCGTGATCAGCGACTTTTTTCTTTAGCACTTAAACATATAATGTTTCTAATTAAAGGCTGCATCACGAGTTAATTAACATATTTTATGAATTATTTTATACAATAACTATGAGAATTTGAAGAGCCATATTTAGGTTACTATAAATTTTAGTATAACAATAAGATGTTTAAATGTTAACGTTATGCAAAAACGTGCAGTTAGAACCATGTTTGGCATAGTACACATTACTGTGATAATATATTTAACCATTCAAACGCAGCACGTATTTTTCTCTTAAGAATAACATTGCAAATTTGGTGTATAGGTTTTTAAATGATAAAATATATTATTACAATCTTGTGTACATATCCTGCAGCATCATGTCAAACTCATTTTTCTGAATTAGATTATCTCCCTTTACCTTTTATTTATATTTATGAAAGTGTAAAATTCATAAAGCAATCCCCATCCTGGTTCACAAGAGCTCGCAGCGTCTACTCACATGGGACTATGAAATGGGGGTAAAAAAAATTATATTGAAAAACAAAGCCTAGCTGTCACTGAGCCAAAACGGACCTTTTATATTGTATCCTATTATTATAAAATGCACTTCCTTTATACATAAAACATTGTGAATCTTGCATTTTATGTCATTCAAAAATGCAATACAGTAATGTTTGCTATAGAAAATGTTTGATAACGTGTTAGACTATTTGGCATTAAATAATGCAAAATACTGTACAATTGAGCAATAACTGCATTGAACACTAAACTTGTTGTCTTAAATTTTATTATTATATTTGAAAGCTTTTTATTTGTTATGTGTATTGGACTTGTTCTGTACACAATAGTTAATTGACATAAAACATAGTAAAATGTTATATGTTGAATTTAGTGTTACGCCATTTTGTGTGGTAAAATATTGAATTCAGTGAACTATACGAATTTGATCTGATTGTGTGACCACGTTGATCTCTGACATGTAAACGATGATGACGTAGAGGGAGGGTATCCTTATCTCTTGTTCTGCTTCCTTAACCCTTGTTTGCGGATCGTATGTCATAAGTAAATAGAGTCCTTATAAGACACAAAATATACAAACATCTTACGGAGGGGCGAGTGCCGAAACAGATCATTATTTTCTGCCCCTTGTTGTAATCAAATTTTCTTAATGAAATATCCTAATAACAAAATTATTATGAAAATTATTGAACATTTCATTATTAAACGAATAAACTTTAAACTATCGATAAATTTTGTACGGAGTTTCACAATATATATAATACTAAGGAAAGTATTGTATATAGGAAGATCTGTGTGAGGTTTTATGTTAAAGAAATGCTTAAACGTTGATACAAATAAAAGTGGTTGCATAGTTTTCGTACTCGTGACCAAAGACATTTTTTCTTACAAAAAATTGGTAAATCTTGGATTCAAAAGTAACAAAATGTTCACATTTTTAGAAAAATTCTGCAAACACAACAAAAATTAACCTAAAGCACTGAAAATGATTGACTCAATCACTTTTATTGCTAGTTGGGAATAAACAGCATAAATTATAATAAGAAATAATTTTATTGATAGAGACAAAAGAAAGGTATAAATGTATTTTATAGTAATGAAACGTACCAGTTAGTCCAAAATACTACTCAACAAAACCCGGTCATGTATAAATGTAAACAAACCAAGCTGCAATGAGTGCTGCTGTTTTCCACAAGACTGCCGGAAGCGGAAGCCACGTAATTTTAGCAGTTTTGAGGAAAACAGAAGCAGTCAACGTGTAGCACTCTGTTGGAACATCACAGTAGCTTACTGGACTCAAAACAAAATGACACATCAACCAGTAACAATAATAAATATACACAAATTTTTAATTTCTTCTCAAATACTTAAAAACAAAATCCTTCTGTAAGAGCATTAAAATTTTGGAATTAGATAACGTGTGCCAGTAAGTTTTTCTTATAGCTTTAAACACTTTTTGTTGCATTACAACTAAGCTCCTAGCAAAGTATATTCCAAAGCTTATTTAATCAAGGTCAGTTGGCAATAAATTTGATTGCATGCAATTTCCACTATAACGCATTGAATTGCAGAGCAACTGATTGCGCATTGACAATTTTCCAGCACATCTTTATGTCTGAGCGCATAGTAAGCAGGGTAAAAATATACACAAGCAAAAAGTTGTGAACTTAGTGTGTTGATATGAAATGGAAAAATGAACCATTATTATTTAAATGAAATAAAATCCGCAAGCATAAATTTTACACATTAAAGTTTACCAGTACTTCCTACGAAGATAATTCCATGTGCATTTCATGTGACAAATAGTTATTTTCAAATAGAAAATTGTGGCAAATGATGCATTATTGCAAGAACGCTCTGTATTTAATTTTTTTCTTCTTGTGAAAGACAGTGTAATATTAAAACACACACACACACACACACACATACATACACACATATATATATATATATATATATATATATATATATATATATATATATTATATATATATATATATATATATATATATATATGTTTAAACTTCAAATGATATAGTTTTTCCTCACTACACATAGTGTAGATCAGAACTCCACGAGATGGCGATATTTGTATCAAAGTATAATATATAAATATTTGAAAATATTTATCTAGCACTATAACACCATCTGAGACGAATCATATAAATGCAAATAAAGTCAAACAGTTAAAAGGGACGACGGCGGCCGGAATCGAACCGACAACCTTTGGATTTGCGCTCCACTGCTCTGACCATTGAGCTACAGCAAGTAAAGAATCAAGGTAGAATTGGACGCCGCTGTAGCTCAATGGTCAGAGCAGTGGAGCGCAAATCCAAAGGTTGTCGGTTCGATTCCGGCCGCCGTCGTCCCTTTTAACTGTTTGACTTTATTTGCATTTATATGATTCGTCTCAGATGGTGTTATAGTGCTAGATAAATATTTTCAAATATTTATATATTATACTTTGATATATATATATATATATATATATATATATATATTATAATACGACATGAAAATTCATTGTGATTGAAGATTTAATTTTTGTTTATATGTCTTTAGTTGAAAAACTTCTTTTATTCTTCACCATTATGAATGATTTGAAGTGTTTATTTCAGAGAGAGAGAGAGAGAAAGTTTGTAAATTAGTAATAATTTCCTTTTCCTCATCAAGAGAACTTTTCCAATAAAAGGTTGGTATTTAGATCGTAATTGCTTTGCTGGGGGGGATCTGAAAATGCTTATTTGTGACCGTAAATCGTGTTTTTGATGTTTTGTTGTCTTTGCTGCTACTGGCGAGCACGCGTGAGTCCCACAGACGTGCTCTTCTCTACCGCACTTCGAGGGCCGGTTTGCTCTCACTGCACTAGCCTCAGACGTGATTGATTAGGACACTCACTTTGGTATACCCACTTGGAGGGTCCACGTTGCTTGCAAGAAAAGTCATGGGGGTGCCATAGTAACTCGAGGCTTGTCTGTATTTTATTTCCAATTTTCCTGTCAGGATCATTTGCTCAATATTTTGTAGTAAATTGTGCTAATGTGTTGTAGCTGCTTTAGGATTATTTGCAAATAAAATTACACTTGATTCAAATAGTAAGTCTTAATGTTATACAAAAACAAAACATTATTTTAGTTATAATTTTTACTTTGCGTTGATTATAGCACCATAGTTCATTTATTCATAGCAACAAATTCTTCAATATTCAACAATTAATTTTACTGTACAGCATAAGATTTACGTTGTTTTAGTTGTTTTTACTGCCCGATTTGATTTATTTTTAAAATATTTTATTTGAGAGGAGTTGTATGAGCTGAAATAGATGAGTTTATATGTTATTGAAATGGACAAAGTTATTATTTTTTTTTTCTTTCTTCCATTTGTGACACCAACACCGCAATTGTACCTGATCCAAGGTGCTGGTGAGAGTAACGCAGTATCAAAACAATTTTAAACCACATTATAATAATTATTATTATTACGTAATATTAACACAAAATTGCTCGTATTTGAAAAAGAAAAACCAAAATCTGCATACCAGTTGCCTTCTAACTGTAGCAATTACAAAAGAAGAAATTGACTTCAGATAATAAAAAACTATAATTAACTTATTTGTATATGTATGTATTTTGTATTTATACAGAATACTCATAATTTATATAAAAAAAAGTTCTTTCTAAATTAATAACCATTGCACACATTAATCAGTAATTGAATTAAAATGAAGAGACAAACCAAATTTTATATTTCTACTTTCACCACAATTAGCTTTGTGTAAAATTGTCTGATCAAAATAAAACTATGAAGTAAAATATCACTTGAGGCTTCAGGGTTTTGGTCACAAGTACTTTTGATCAAAAATTAATGAGACCAAAAGCCTGAAAGAATGTTCGCACTGTGTTTCGATCAAAATCGTTTGATTGGATAAAATATTTTCAGCTTTTGATCGAATTAATGTTTAGGTATGATAACACTCCCTCCAACCACACCCTTCTCAGCAAACTCATTTCTATGAGGAAACTACTTGTCAAGTACATTTTTTAATTTTCTAAATGTACAAGCCTGATACACGAGTGTCACTCACAGGCTAGCACTTTCCATGTATTTACAAATATGTACATATAGTATGTACAGTATATTGAAAAGAAAATGTACTTTACATGAACTTTCATAATGACGGAAATGTGCATTTATTTTCCATTTACGCATATGTAGTTTCATTTTACTTTATTTAAACACGAAGACAAGTAAGTTGTTCCCCCTCGATCTTCATGTGTTTAAACAGATAAAATATTTTACGTAATTTATGCTGCATTTTCGTCTATAATAACATATAAATGTTGCTATTTAAAAATTGCATGAATGTGCTGTGCAGCATAATTATTATTGAATATTGAAGAATGTGTTGATATGAATGCTGAACTATGATGCTATAATCAATACATATTTGTTTTTGTCTAGCCTCAAAGCAAACCTCCCAATAGCTGCATTAGTGGAGTACGCCGCAACTCCCATATGTACATTAAATTCATATAAAAGTCGACGCCATTTGTGAGCAATAAATAACATGGGCCGGTTTGGGAAAATGACACATTTTGCCACTCTAAAAATACTTAGCAATATTTTTAAGAGCATTGATGCTAATAACAGGTTGAATTAAGTTTTCAAGTATGTGAGAAAAATAGTAATAAGTAAAAAATTATAATTAATTTTCCGAAGCAAATAGCTAAAAACCACGTTTTACACTGAACAATGGTATCATTGCTCCAGTATGGCAACTAAGCGTACATTCAGTATGACGTCATGCTCACAAAAACAATCATATAACAAATTTTTAAATAGTATTATCATTATAATATGTTCGTTAGCATAACGCTCATAAGCATATTACATTTAGCATATTTCATAATATTTATTAATTAAGCATAATTCATCACTTTTTATTTTCATGTCAAAAATTAGTAAGTTTGTTTTATTTGCTATCAAAGTTAAGCAAAAAGCTAAAATATGGCTGAATAATTTAGCCAATCTAATATAAAATTATTAAACACTTATTATTAACCATAATTAATTATTATTAATATTATAATTATTATATGCCTGTTGAAAGGCTAATAAATGCCAGTATTTTATCTTTTAAAATTTGTTACACGATGTTCTTAAATATTATCTTAAGACTCAAGTGTAGCAAAATATAAGAAACTGTGAGAAAAATAATTGAAGAATGCTGTATTGGAAACACGAAGATTTCATGCTAATTAAAATTCATATCTAACATAAAATATTTATTATACATTCCAAAATTTATCAATATTTTATTTTCTTGTCAATTATTTTTGTTTTCCTTTATTACGCCTCGTTGAGCACAACTTTTTTCTCCTCAATTGTGAAAATCTTTGTTGTAAATATTTAAAATTTAATCACATTTTTTAACAGTATTTTTTTAACATTTTAAAATTCGGTGTCAAAGAATCCTATAATTTCATTATTATAATAATAATTAATATTATTATTTACACAAGGATTCCAAAAATTCAAATTCCTGTTAATAAGTTTTTCCGTGAAATTATTTTATAATTTTTTATTGTTTACAAATTTCTATATTTTTATTGAACAACTGAAACAAGCACTATTTTTTCAAAGAGAAGTATTCTATCGAAAACTTATTTGCTATAAAAATTAAAGTTATTTTTTGTATGAAGTATATTCCAATTTTATTGTATAACTGAATAGATAATTCATAATTTCGTCCAAAAAATTATATATGGAAACTTGTTTATATAAATTTATTTTCTATAAGCATGTACTACGGCTTACTTTAGCAAGTCAATTCAATTGAAATAAATAAAAATGTTTAGCTAATTATACTTTGCTAGAATTTCTTTGCAATATATTTACATAATTATACAAGTTAACTTAATATTTTTTATTGCAAAGAAGACATATCTTTGGTGAGTAAGAATGATCGTACACCAATCCAGCCACTTTGTGAAGTAATGATATCTGAAATGTAATTCCCTATGCTAACGTAAGTCTACTTTAAAAATTGATACAGCTATCAAATTATATTCTATACATGTAAATTTTTTTAAGAGACTCTCTCAACAGTGAGATTAATTTCCTCTTCACTGTATAGAAGTAATTAGCTTTTCAGTTCACCAGTGGCTTACCCAGGTAACCACAATGTTGGTATACCTGTGATTGAACCTATGACCTTCGCGCAATACACATACTGGTACAGCAAAATGTAAATCGCATTATTAAATAATATAAATTTACCCATGTTTGGCCTCTCTCTCTCTCTCTCTCTCTCTCTCTCTCTCTCTCTCTCTCTCTCTCTCACCCTCTCTGCATTACCTGTCACATAGGTAAAGAGCAATCGATTTAAAATTAAAATATTCCATTCATTTTATTACTTCACTGTATTTTCATACCAATTTATTAAAAAATTCTACTAAAATGCTCCCAAATCTCCCCACCCCTTTCTGCATTCAAATTAATCAGAGTACATAACATACCTTTATGCGTAGAAAGTATAGCAAGCAGGTATGGAACATGCGTACAAGTATGAAGTTTGTATGTTGAAAGATGATAATTGTACATTTGCTGCGTCTTATGTGAACTCATTATAAAGTATTTTACTTAAGAAAACATGTATTGTAGAAATAAAAACCGTCATACAATTTGACTTAAAGCATCTTTGAATTTGCATGTTGATTCAAATCAACTGTCAAAGAAACGAGACCTTCTCCAAACGCACGGGTTTGAAAATTTTCAGGCAATTATTTTCTGTACCCAGCACAAACAACATTTAAGCTGGAATTTAACTTGCATTAACAAAGACTTCAAACGTATGTTTTTCTTCGTCTTCTTCTTCTTTGATACAGTGGTAGTTTTTTTTTTTTCAGCATTCGAATTGTTATTGTAACTTGTATATCAATCTTATTATTTACTTGCTAACTGCCTTCAAAGACCTTATATGTATATGATAAAAATTTATTTTTGTCTTACTTTCTATAAGACACTGGGCTTTCAATCGCTACTTGATTTGACTATAAAATAACATAAAACACTCAATTTACAGTTTTTTCAAAAAGTTATACATATTACTAAGTTATTTTCACACAAATTGTAACGTTTTCGAAGGCTAATTTAGAAATATAATGTGTGTATGCCGTCGTCTTCAGTTTACTAACTATTGTTCGCGAGGCGCACCAACCGCCGCAGCGGGGGGTGGGGCTCATCCTCGTCAGTTTGTTGTTTTGTTTAAATATATATATTTATATTATTTAGTAAAATTTCTTACATTTCAAAATGTTATTCTTCATTTTGTGATATCACTAAGGTCAACAATTACGTACAGTGTTTAAAAATGTTTGGTTTCAAAATTATTGAAAAGAAATTATTCATCCAACTATCTATTTTAGAGTAATATTTCATATTATGAAATCAATAATATTTACCCGTTTCAGTTCTATTTCAATCATATACTATGCTTGAAAGTTTTTTTTTATAAATTTTATTTTCCATGGCTGTTATGACTGCATGACTGCCATGGAATATTTGAAGCATAAACAAGCTAAGTACCTGCTTGTTATTTTCTTTCTCTGCTTTTACAAATTTAATCGATTAATATGATCCTTTCTGAATTTTTCCTAATAAATATAATAAAAAATCATTAAGAGGCCACACTTAAATGGTTCTCTGATTAAATTTGTATGAGTATTAAAAAAAATTAAATAACATGCTAGTTTAAATCTAAGAATATTTTGTGAACTTAGTGGCCTACTATAAATGAGGCTAGATTTTCTCTAATTGATCTACACCATTATTATGATGTTTATTATGCCATCAAGAACCCCCCCTCCTTTTTTTTTTTTTAGGCAAATCAAGAATAAAAATAAAAAATTTTATTGACCCAGGTAGTTCATAGTTTTTCTTTTTCAATTTGTGTGGCACTTGGTTCTGAAATACTCGTAGTCTTCTTTTTGTTCTTTGTGTTTTAAGCTCACTAACAACCCCCTCCCCCCGGACACGACACGCAATAAAAATTTTTAATTGAATTTTTAATTGATAAATAAATATATTGCTTGGCACGAACAGGGTGGCCGATAGTAGTTACTTGTATTCTGCAAATAAATGTTTTTATTTATTTATTTTTATTTTTTTCATTTGCAGAGCTTTGTTTTGTTTTGAATATTTTTTATTATACGATTGGTTAATTTATATGGACATAATTATGATGATATTCATGACAATGATAATGATCTTATAAGAATATCGAGAGGGACAATTACAAAACTTTTTCATAAACAAAAAATATTTGTTGAAGGAGAACGATCGATCTTGTCCGGAATTTTACGTCAGGAAAGATTCCAGTTGAATATTTCAAACAGCTAAAAATAATAAATCAAAATGACACTTGATAATGCTGTGAAATTCTGAATTTATATTTATTTTTAATGTAAATATTTCATCCACTAAAAAAGTCTTTCTTTATCATTATTAATATATTATTATTTTTTTATTTTTTCACCCCACATGATTTTTTCTCTCTCTCTTTTAGCACTAATCCCAAAGGGTTATCATCCAATTTAAAACCGATAAAACTATAAATATTAAAAAAATATTAGATATTGATTTGCCAGCGTTATTTCAAATTTTTCTACAACTTTCTTCGCCCATACTGATTAGCATTTTACAGAAAGAAGAAAAATTAAGCAATTTAGTTATTATTCTGTTTGAATGAAATAAGTTTATTAA
>OX439127.1:57669670-57704670 GCA_949318235.1 Ecdyonurus torrentis
GAAAATAAATGGCAAATAAATAATTTTAAAAATATACGTTTCACTGAAAATAAATTGTTCTGTTATGTTAAATTTATTATGTCCTTATAGCTGTGGAGTTAAATTAAATATAACATAAAGAATT
Source organism: Ecdyonurus torrentis (assembly GCA_949318235.1). Classification (NCBI taxonomy): domain Eukaryota; kingdom Metazoa; phylum Arthropoda; class Insecta; order Ephemeroptera; family Heptageniidae; genus Ecdyonurus; species Ecdyonurus torrentis. Next base: position 57,669,795 of record OX439127.1, read on the forward strand.
AAATGTAAAATTATTTAAACAACAAGATTTTTATGTTAAAATTTAATTGTATAAAAAATTGCAAGTACGTGTAGGGGAAACAGATAAAGTCGGGGCAGCGTTTTTTTTTTTTTTTTTTTTTTTTTTTCATTATTATTATTATTTTTTAATTTATGAATGTAATGGGTACCATTTTATACTATTTCAATTTTCTGAAACTAGTCCTAAGATATATCAAAGATAGTCTTGTCTTTTATCTAAACGTATTGTATATAAAAAAAAAAGTGCAGGCTCTTGCAGGTGTCTTGACTGTTCCGTAAACAATGTCACCTTGTAAATGCTTCCAATGATTATTAAAATTACTATACATTTCTTGACATCTTCATTTGGGTTATATACACAACTCTTGAAAAAGATTTAACCAAATTTTAATTATAATAAACAATCCTGCACGATCAAAAATTGCTCTGATTTCTCATAGCCCCGAAAGATAATTATTAATTATTGTATAAGTTTATAGTGTCATGTTTTCACTCATAATGTTTTAATTACTTCTTCAATGTAAAAAAAAAAAAAAAAAAAAAAAAAAAAAAAAATGCACAGCCAGAAAGTTTAGATTGTTAGCTTTCTACAAATTTACACATTTCCTGGCCTCCTTATTGACTAATCTTCCTCTAATTTATATGGCAGCTTTGTACAAGCATGCTTTGTTATGTTTCACGTGCTAAATTTTAGCTTGCTATCATGAAGGAAAGTAACTAAAAATGTTACATCAGTCGCATAGTTGTTTGATTACATAACACAAAGTTTTTAAGATGTAAAGAGCTAACTGTTTTCCACTGAAGAAATAACGCTTACAAGTACTAACAAGTTACTGTTCAACTGTTTTTTTAATCGAGTTTTTCTATTGTACTTAAGAGTTACATCTATGTAACTGAACAATTTGTCAAATTTATGTTTTCTTTGATGTCTATTTGAGGAAGCTTGCATACAATCGTATTTCACATTAAAATTGTTACTGCTAATTTTATTGTTTAAAAGAGTGACAGTGTCTTTTTTTATTGCATTTGTTCCTTTCAGTTGGTGAATATTCTTTTCTAAATCAAACAAATTATTATTGTTAAGCTAACTGATAAGTATGGTTATATAAAATATTGATCAATAAAATTTTAAAACACATTTTTTAGTATTATATGGGAATACACACTGAAATAGCTTGAAATAAAATTCTAATTAAAAATATTCATCAGCATTTGCTTCCTAAAAATACGAGAAAAAAAATCTATATTGAAAAAGTCATCAATGCGGTGTTATTAAATCTGTTTAAAAGATTGACAATGGAAAAGTAAGAATTAACGTTGACAATTTTACGCCTGGTCGCTTTTTATATAGAATGAGCGTTCGTCATATTATTAAAAAGCTACAGTATTATTTATATTTGAAAAATGTAATAAATTTATTGTTGAACGAATGCGCGACTTTATTAAAACAAACCTAATTAAATTATAATAAAACTCGAATATACAGTATATTCACAACCACTGATGTAAAATTATAACTTTTTTTTAAACATAAAAAAAAAAAAAAAAAAATTCATTAATATACTTTATATACTTTATTGTAAGCCTTTTATCAACTGATCTTAAAAAATAAATTATAAAATACGTTAAAGCTGAAATATAAGTTTGCGCTTTCAAAAATTTATAGGTAAAGCTAATAATGCTGAATTATTGCTATTTTATATTAGAAAAATGGCTAATATTTTATGTAAATAATCTGTATAACTTTATTATGAAATAATTTAAACAATTTAATTAATTTACTCTGAGTGAGTAGTATTTCACTAATTACTTTAAATAGATAAAACAATTGTTATAAATGTTCGTACATTTCTTTGAGTCATAAGTATATGAAAAAGGTATTTTTGTTTTATATTTTAATGAAAATTTATAATTATGTGTATTATTTACAACTGAAATGACGAAACATTGTTATATAAGTTCGATAACCATGTAAGTGGGTTTGTACCTATCTTGGCCTCTAAATAAAAACTATTTATTTCTATTATATATGAAAAATCATTGCCATTAAAATATTTTTTGTTAATGTAACTTTCATATACGTAGAGTCAATATATAGTCAAATATTAATGGAAAAAATTAACCGTAGAAAAATGTATGTTTCTAGAATTTGGCTATTATTCTTTTGAAAGTGAGAATTCAATTTTTTTTAAGTACTTACGTATGAAAAAAATTGTAACCTTTGCAACCCTCTAAAAACAAAACTGCTAACATACTTTAAAAAAAATTAAAGAACATGTTTTTAAGCTGGCACCAACAATATTTATTATGCAATGATAATTGAGCAGCATATAACCGTTCACTAAAGAGAAGCGCAATTGAATATAATATACATATAAATATAAAATCGTTGCATTCCAGCATAAAACACTACATCACCATAGCAGTATTGACAGGCACTTTTTACGAGAAACTTTGTTAATGGAATGCTTATTGATTATTTTATTATTATTTTGCAAATATTTTATTAAATAATTTTTGAATGGAATAGCATTAATAATAATATATTGTATAACAGCATTATTATTCATTGTCATAATGTTGGACCACTTATTAAAAAATGATTTATTACTTAGTTACTTGTTAGACGAACACATTAATAAAATTTGCATCTGAATGTAAAATAGCATTCCATTGTAAATCAAGAGTTTGAAACAAATGTCTTGCTTGAAATCCATTACAAAAGTAAGCACCCTTACTAATTCGCAAAAGTAGTATTGAATATTCATCATTGTTTCAGCAGTATATATGAGGGTATTGTAAAACACTTATTTCTTGATTTGTATAAGTAATTCATTGTTATATATATATATATATATATATATATATATATATATATATATATATATATATATATATATATATATATATATATATATATATATATATATATAATATATATATGCCAATCAATAGTTATAAAGTGAACATTTCTCTCCCCACACTCATTTCTTCGTTTTGACGCAAGATATGCTTGGTAGGTAATACTAATTATTGATTTGCCTAAAAAAAAAAAAAAAAAAAAAAAAAAAAAAAAAAGCCAACAAGAAGGAAATATTATACGATAATCAATTTATAGCCAATAAGAATTAGCCTGCTACCTACCTAGGTTTTTGACACGTAGTCTCTTTCTTTTTATTTAGCAAGTATGAAATATTAATGTATTGTTCTGAAAGGTTTATAATTCCCATCTGGTTTATATACAGCAGCAAATTGATAGTTAGAAAAGAGGATTAGTGCTAAGCTGATTGTTAAAAACTGAATTATTCTGCACTAATGCATTGGCAAATCCAGTGTTAACATCATCCATGTGAGAATAGTATTTTTTTTTTTAAATATTATATATCAGTTCATAGTTAAAAAATATAATAGAATTTAATGTGAAATTAAGTTAATCAACAAATCTGCCTTTTTAAACAAAATTTGAAACTCCTGGTTTATTGCTATAAATTTTGAATAGTCTTATTATTTTTGCTTATATTGATTAAGCTACAATAGAAGCTGTACATTAATTTTTTTTCCTCTCGTTCTTACATTTTTTTTTTTTGACATTGCAAGGTAATTCATGCCAAGGTTTCCACCAAGCGAATCAAACTCACGTTTTTTTTTTTTTTTTTTTTGTAAGTACGAAGCTTAAGTATTGAATTTTTTTTTTCTACGTGCCTTGAAGAGCTGTTTAAAAATAACATTTTTAAATAAAATTCACATAATAAAAGAAAATGTCAAGAGTGAGCTCATTTATTTTAGCTTCTTAAAAATATCAAATGATGTGTAAAGTGGGTAAATAATGATGAGGAAAGGAAGAAGACAATGACGAAAGAAAAAAATAACTGTCATGCATGATTTTTCTTTTTCTTTAATTTTCAATCAAGGTAAAATTAAATAGATTTTTATGTATTTTTAAAGTCAAATTTTATAAATCATTCTTATATTTTTTCTATTCAACATCGTTGAACTTATATATGAGATTTTTCTTTTTATATTGAAAATATTTTCTTTCATATGATTTAAATGCAAGAGGGTGAATCGTCTTGCGGTGATTGTGCGGTTGTGTGACTCTGCGGTTATTTTCAAGGTACAATTACACTTTTCTCCTTGCATTGGAACACTTTTGGATTGCAATTCTATATTATACATTCAATGAAGCAAAATTAAAATATGTACATACATCAACAAGTAGAGGAAAACTATGTTATGCTATACACGGGAAAAAAATTATACTGTGTATGTATGTATATATATATATATATATATATATATATATATATATATATATATATATATATATATATATTACAACATAGGTATGCGCTTGTACAGCATAATATTTTGTTGTTGGACGTGAGTATCTTGTTACTATTTTGTGAAATTGAGGGACTTTGCAGGGAAGCTTTGTTTCTTTATTTGCGTAACTTTGATATTAACCACATTGTAGAACCAACAATGTTAGCTTTTTATAGTCTTGACTATACAGTTTTTTTTTTTTTTTTTTTTTCACTATTTCTCAAGGTAAATTACGTAAAATTATAGCTAAATTTGTCTGGGATCTTTTGTTAAAAATTAAAGTTATTTTCTCTTAATCAGTTAGTAACTTTATACCCTAAGTTTCAAATAAAAATATTTTAAACATCTCAAAATCAAAACAGAGCCAGCACTGCTCGGGAAAAAGCAACATTCTGGCGTACACTAGTGTACAGAATAGTCATCTACTTGTACAGCAAATTATTTCAAATTTGGACGTGTAGAGCTTCACAGTGTTGTAAAACAGAGTGACTGTGCAGCATTATTTGTTTCGATGTAAAAAGTATGCTTGCTTTATGCAGTTACAGCAACATTGAGCAGCTCCGTTGAGTCAACATAATTAAATCGTTAGTCTCTTCTTTCCGTCTGGTTTCTGTAACAGAATTCATTAGGAAAAACAAAAATCATAGGTCTTGGCAATCAAATTTTATTTCAGAAGGTTGCCAAATGAGGAACAATAATAATAATAAAGCTTATCAAATTTAAATAGCAGCCACATACAGGCTTCCATTAATAAACAAAAACGTGAAACTAAAATAACATGATAATTTACGTAATTAATTACCATTTATTCATGAGATGATTTGTATATATAAATTTTGTAATATGAAACACAATATCGATATATATGTCAATCATAATCATACCCTCTCTCAAAATATGGCAAATAACAAAAGACTTGATATTATTTATTTATCATTATTTTTTCCAAATTAAATGCCAAATGTTAAATGAAATTTTAAAATAAGTAATTACAACATAGTTGTGTAATTATCACCTCAATTTATTATTTACTTACATGTTAGTGTATCTGAACAATAGAAAATTTGTCAAATCATTTCAACAAATACTAAATTGAGTACAAAACAATGAAAAATTTAGCACTATGTTGATTGATATCACATAATATTCCTGTTGTGATAGAAAGTAAAAAAAAAAAGTGAATTATATTTAAAAATGCAAGCAAGTTATTATCTTGGACTCCCACATTGATGTTAATGATATTTCAATTGGTGCACTGCAAGTGGCAACACTAGGTGAGGAAAATTATGTAAGTATGGACGCAGCTAGCTCCTGCAAGAGGCACACTTGAATATGGCACTTTGCCAACATCTTAAAACGAGACAAAGCTTTTGGCTTTTAGTTCCGGGGCGTCGACAACTACATAGCAAACAAACATTGAACGGGACAAACATTGCTGAAGCGGCCATATTGACGCTAGATTGAAGTCAATGGATAAGTATGGGTGTGGCGGGGCTTGCAATAAACTCAGCGACAAATTACTTTTTTTTCCGTCTCGTCTAACACTTTTGATTGCATGATTGAAAGCTTGTATTGCTTGCAAGAGAGATGTGATAGAGAAAAGATGACAGAATGTGAACATGATCGACATTTTCCTTACGTCATATATACAAGGTACTGCAAATTTAATTTGATGAGGATAGAATTTGATGGGAACAAATGTACTAGACCGACACTAGACCGCTAGAAAGAGAGGAAGAGAGAGAGAGAGAGAGAGAGAGAGAGAGAGAGAGAGAGAGAGAGAGAGAGAGAGAGAGAGAGAGAGAGAGAGAGATGCAACAAGAGATACACGTTGAAAATGTGAGCTTGTAATTTTTTACAATTTGGTGATGAGCTCATGTAAAATATGTAATAATTTTTTGAAAAAATTGGGTGTCGGTTATCAATTTTGTACACCTGTGAAAAGATCTGACAAGAAGAATGGCATTGTTTGGTACGTCTATATGCAAGTGCGAGTAGCAGGTCAGGCAGGCACGCAGGCAGGCAGGCAGGCAAGCAGGCAGCCAGGCAGGCAGGCAGGCAGCCAGGCAGCCAGGCAAATAACTTGCCAGGAGCAATGCCTGGAAACAACTCGCACAATGTCACTGTGCTACTACCTAACACTGACAGCCGCAGGATGAATAACACACAAATAAACGTGCTTTGTTAAAAAAAAAAAAAAAAAAAATGTAGCTATTGTTATGTGTTTTATTATAAATTTCATCTCTATTTTATTATTTAAATATCTAGAGTATAGCAAGCTAAATGAAATTGATCACTTTTATTATATTTGTACATGATTGTATAATACAAAATATGTCAATTTTATGGTTGTTTTCATATTATACATAATAAAAATATTTAAAAAAAGGTGTGAGAGAGCCGTCACTGTTACATTATTATACATACGTATTGTATGCGTTCATACCACTCACTGCTTTTTATTGTAGTCTAATTTAATTTACTGAATACATAATATTGACCACACAGTTTTAATTAATAAGCTAGTCCTCTCGAAAAATAATTAAAGCGTAATTTTTTTATTGTTGTTGCTACTAAAATATAGTCACAACCATTATACATAAATTTAAAATATTTATATGAATAAATATACGATTTCAAAGTAAACACACTTTATGTTGGTTGGATAAAATGATAAATTAATCCATATTATTAGGGAAGAATGAGTTTTACTTTCAAATGAATGGCACTGAGCTTGGTAAAATGACTGAGTGCTTATACATCATAACTATAATAAAAGTAACTGCATCACTAGAGGAAATTGTTGTTAATACTCAACATATTACTAAATCACGATGACTATAGCAGTTAACAGTCAACATGCAATCTCATTTTTTATTTTTCAAATCTGATAGTTTAATAATTACTAAACTTTACTTTTGAGTACCCACGAGTCAAATTTATGTTTCTTTACTTCAATACCAAAGACAAAGATGTTTACAATCCAAGACTTGGTTTGGAATAAGCTTACATACATACATCGTGGAACCCCCTCACGTAAAAAGTACTCTCAAGGGTCATTGCTATACAGAATTATTCATTGTATTATAAATGAACATATGCCCCCGAAAATAGAATTTAAAAAAATCAGTTTACTTACCATTGTAAAAAAAAATAATAATAATAAAAAATGAACTATCTTTGTGAGTAAAAAAATGTCTTAAAAAACTGTAAGTAGCAACGGAAGAGCTTTTCATAAAACTTTGCTCTTCTTATGGATTTAAAACATTTTTCTACCATCCAGTAGCAGACCTTCATTGGACAAGTAAGGTGAAAGCTGCTTTTATCATTCTGTTTATTCTTTTTCTACCGTATTTTTTTCTCTTTTTTTTTATGATTTTCAATGTTTCTTTTCCACTTTTATTTCATTATTTTCATATTTTTACACAGCTATTTTGTTATAATGTTTTGAGAAAACAACTGTACAAACCTCATATATATTTTGTACTTAATTGTTTCTTTCAGCAGATTGAGTCAATGAGTTTGCAAATAGAGGCCAAAATAAATGCTGCAAAAGTGTATATTATACTAAATCTAATTACCTTTTAACACGTAAAGGATATATTGGCGAGAGGAGAGAGAGAGAGAGAGAGAGAGAGAGAGAGAGAGAGAGAGAGAGAGATGTGTAATACATTTTGTTAGAAGGTTACTGGTTCATATTAGTTAGAATAATCAATTTTAAAGTAAAAAAAAAAATTTGCTAAAAGAAAAAATTTATAAAAATTCATATTGAATTTTTAAATAAACTCTCTAGTATTCCATTACTTTTCCAATTTATGTATATCTGATTTTAACTAATTGATATTTTAAATGAATAAATTTTTTATTATTCTTGGCAAGGACCTATTAGAGCATATTATTTGCTATTGAAAAGCTTTAAGAGAAAAAAAATCTTCCACTGAGATACCTTTTTCCCCCTTCCTCCACAAAGACTGAAATGAGCACGCAGCACAATAATTTAGACTATGTATGGGTATTACCTGGCTAAAGGATCATTATTATATAAAATTATTAACTGGTTTCGTTATTAAAAAGAATTCTCATTATGTATTAAACTATTTATTTTTTGAGTAAGTTCCATAAATCTGTTACGTATAACTAATTAATTATATGATGGCTGAGTTACACGATTGAAACTTGACCTATTTTGTCGTAACTAGTACTGTCAAGTCTAAAAATAAATTTTTAACACTTACTCTATATTTACAAAATTGTATTGTTTTGCAATATTCAAAGAAAATGCTGAAAGTTATGTTGCAATTAAGCTTGAAAGAAAAGCTCCTTTGTTTACAATGTAGATACTTGAGATAAAGTGTTATTGGTTTTAATTTCCATGTATCACATGGTATAACAATAAATAATATGCCATCATGTCTGAAACAAAAATCAATCAAGAAACAAAAGAAATCAATTAATAACAATGCTCAACCAAAATAAAAATATCAATAATATTGCCATTGTTTAAAAATTAATATTTTTGCAGTAGATTCCAATTGCTATAAATTGCTAATCAATAGATTGAGTTAATAGAGTTAATAATAGAGCAAAGTGTTAATCACAAGTGCCACTTATTTATGTATCGATACTCCAGGTTTTTTTTTTTTTTTTTTTACATTTCAAACAATACACTATAAAAATTAAAGTTTATCTGAATTTCCACTAATGTTATTATACTCTTATAGCAACAAGTTGTTACGCTTCCTTGGTATGCAAATTGTTCCTTTAAATTTCAATAGCATTTCAGATTATCATAAAAAAAAAAAAAAAAAAAAAAATCAAGAACTGTCGTAACAAAAAAGAAAATGTTAAGTTGTTTCAGTACAAGTTTAAACTTATCAGATTTTTTTTTTTTATAAGAACTTCAAAAACTCAATTTGTTTTAAACACAAATATTTTCTAATTTAATTATTATTTTAAGAAAAAAGAATAACTTTACAGTAAATATAGCATAGAAAAGTATGCGTTTCTAAGAATAATGTGTTTGTTGAAAATAAGTTGCATTATTTTAAAGTATAATCACCAAATTTCTTTTTATTTAAAAACCATAACTTTTGAATGACACTTTATTTTTCCGCTTAAAAAAAAAGGTATGTATACGAAATAAGTTTGACAAACATGGCAAGTAATAAAACTGCATGTTTGATTATTACATTAATCTCATATCATAACTCCATTCACATCGCTACTTCCTGTTTAAAATGATTATGTAATTATACTGTGCATAAAAAAACGTTACTTAGACTTAATAATAACTAGTTAGTTAGCCTAATATAATGAAACAAAACAATCCTGTTGTGAATGAGAGACATATTTATGTAAGAATCAAAGAAATCATGAACCAAAATATGAAGTACAAGGTCAATTTCAAGCTAAACCTACCATTTTTAAGGCATTTTTTGCTTTTTCATTATATAATAATGAATTTTACCTGCAAACTTAATTGCTGCACTTAATACTTGACGTTGGCAATTTTTTTGTTTAATTTTGTAAGATATTTGATAATACTTTATAGTTGTTCGTCATCCACTTATGAGACGTTCAAAACAAAAATTGAATTCATTTTAAAATTGCAATGTATTTAAAACATTAATAATAGAAAATAATTTTGCAGACTGTAAGTTGAAGATATACTGGGTATATATAAAAATCGAAGCTTTTATTTGAAAAACAAATCAGTTTCGTTTGAGTGGGTTAGCATGTAATTCATTGTTGTTACATGAGATTTTCTAACTGCTCGACTAACCAGCACTACATTGAGAAGTTGCAAATTAAAAGAATTGTTCTTATACACATTAATATTATTTATTATGGGCTTGCTTTAATCTCTTATCATTATTATTTTAGAGCATTTATTTATCACTACAAATTACAAGTTAATTTTGTTTCTTTTAAGTTGCTTTAATTTATATACAGTACATGTGCTATATTTTAATGTAAACAAATTTAATTAATAGATATTAGATAAATTATGTTATTAAATTAACACTTATTTACCTTTTATTATCTATTTCCTTTTTTTATATTTATCAAAAGTTGACAGTATATAAAAGATCGGTTTACTCATCTTTGCTTCGTGTTGCAACGTGTTGTGCTCTCACACTTCACGTACCCAGCAGTGGCTCGAACCTATACTCGGTGAGAAGTACAGAGTTGCGAGTCAGCTGCCTTTACCACTCGGCCATACCAGCTCGGTTAATTTAACTTGTTCCATTATTTTCTTGTGATGTCAACAATAAATTATATTTCATGAAATAATAATGATTTTACTGATTTTAGCAACTTTATTTTCCCTCTACAAAAAATCAAAATTTATATCATCAAAATGTTTTTAAAATTTATTATCATTTGAGTTCAATGTTTTGTATTTAAATGAAAAAAATGATGCAAACGAATAGATATAATAACAAAATTATACATTTCTATAATTTCAGAGATTTCTTTTCTTGCTATAACAGTTGCTTCGTTTGTCAAATATTAATGAACCGGATTTTTGGTGTAAATGAGGATTTTGCTTGTAAGTTTGATAGTTAGGTTTTCTACTCCTCAGTCTATACCTGCGAGATTTTATAAATGTTGGATATTTCCTAAATAATCGTATATTTAACCTTGCGGCAAAAAGTGTCGTTAGAAATAAGTGATATGTGGGCGATAATGCAAATTAATTTTCTCTTGGGTATACTGTGTGTTTATAAAATTTGCTACTTTACTGCTAAAAGCTTGGAAATAATATTTATGTAAATTTACAGTAAGCTGTATTATCATTTTTGCTGGTGCTACCGCCATTTCCACCTAAAAATCCGTTGTGTTATTATATTATATAAAATAAAATTAACAGACATAAAATTGTGTTCCATTGCTTTATTAGTTTACAATACATTCAAATTCAAATGGAGACTTGAATTAAAGTATGTAATACTGTATTTATGTAAATACATTGATTTTTATAAAGCAATAGAACAAATATTTACTTCACATTTTCTGTAACTAAGATATATATTTAGGTACTTTAGGTACGTATATTTTAGGTATTGTACGTAATACGTATAACGTTTCATGACATTTCTTGCTATAGTATGTCTTCGCTTGTCTGTATAATTTACATACACTGGCAAATTTTTATCAGATCTAAAAGCTCTATAATAAGATCAGCTATGGGATTATTTTGATATTTTAATATTACGATATTTTTACAGCCTCGCAACCAAGGACTAAATTTGAATCGATCGAGACAAGCGAAATGATTTAAAAATAGGTATAGATGTGTATAGCCATAGATGGATATTTTCAAGTCCTCTATTTTTGGTGTTGATTTTTTTCAACCATAATATTAAACTTCGAAACAGGCGTATATTTATAATACTCTAAGGCACACTTTAAAAAAATCTTGTGCATACTAAAAATAAAAGACTTCATCTCTTATTATCCTTTTTTTTTTTTTTTTTTTTTTTACGACGATAGAAGTAATTTCAGATTTTATTTCAGATATAGGTTTTCATTTTATTGAAATACATTTATACGTACCGTACATTTTTTCCTTTCCGTTTTCATATATTATACAATTTATCCATATCTATAAAGATTTATAAGAAGATGATTGCATTCATTCACGTTAAGTAGGCATTTTATTATACAAAATGTCATAGAGGGTTTAATACTTCATGCATAACAATTTCAGAGAAAAAAAAAATAAGATTAATTATTTTCATATTTTTATTTGCATATAAAATAAAATATTTTAAGTGTTGAATAATTCAACATTGAGACAAGTTACCGTGATAATCGTAAGTAATAAACAATTTACCACATCGTCTACAAAATACGCATCAAAAATATCAAGTAAAAATCCATGCGTTATTTCTAGTTATATTTAAATATTAATGATAATGTACTGATGTATATATACAAAAAAAAAAGTATTTTTTAGTTACTATTACTGATTTTCATTCATAAAAAGAAAATAATAAAAACAACTTTATTTAGATGAATTTTATATATATAATAGGAGGTCCCCTAAATTATAATACATAATTTAAAATTCGACCCCATAGAGTTTATAAAATTGTTTTTTGTTATTCAATGAAGCATGGTATCTCTTAGTATGAATATTTCTGAGACAAAAGAGCTTTTGTAATGTCATAACTTTTCCTCGTGGCAATAACTTTCTACATTTTTGTTATTATACGCATCATCTTTTTGGTGACAAAAATCTGAATACTTCTTTCCCTTATTATTTTGTTTCTTCTTGCATTTAAATTTCAAGTATATCATACGCTGGGAGGCAAGCTTCATGTTACTTTATAGCTAACTCTTAGCGTCTTGCATTTTGTGTATAAATATATAAATGCCCCAAGGTATTACTTGTGAGTAGAAAGGCGGTTTTTAGGTGGGTTTAAATATGACCCAAGAGTGTCGCATTTTAGTGTATTCCATGGAAGCTAGCTATTGCTACAATGGCATGTAAGCGACGCAAAGAGGATCGCGCGCGCAACACACACATATCTCTCAGGACTGGACATATTTCGTAGGGTCTGTTTTACGCTCCACACATATAAAGCTGTAAGGGAAGGGGAAAAATATCTATATAAATTTTATATGTCATAGCACATCAAAATTGACATTCAACAGCGATCACCGGTGCAATGTTTTATGTTGATTGAGTTTTTTCACCAATATGGCATACTTTTACCTTCCTCGTACGAGCCCTTCAGTACGATACATCTAGCAACTTGTAATGTAAGCATGAAGAGACAGAGTGAGATACCGATCAAAAACCATCTTTATGCAAATTCACAACTAACCCTTATACAATATAGTATTTTCTTTGCTCTATCTTCGTTTCCAAATTTATTCCATAAAATTGGAATGTAAAAATATAAGAAATATAAAAGAAAGGGAAAATAAAAAGAAGTGTAAAAATAAAGAATGCTGTCTTATATGAAAAGCTACAACCCTTGTTAAAATATTTTATCTTTTCATGTCGCTAATTATGTCATCAACTTAACTTTTTCTCTTCTATTGAAAACTTTAAAGTTTTGGCTTGAAAAAAAAAAAAAATAAATAATTATTTTCAAGACATGTAGCCTAAAGCAATATCTACCTTATAGTGTATATTTATTTACTAATTAAAATTTCAAATACAGCGAAGAAGATATCAAATTTATTGATTTTTTTTTTATGTACCATTTTCTGCTTTATTTTGAGAACAATTTTATTCAAGTGTTTGTACTTGTTGCCACGTAACGTCAAATATTTTACACATAAGCGATTCATTTTTATTCTCCAGTATCGAATATTGACAGCTACGATGAAGGGAAGCAATTTCGGGATAATGTTTGGATGAGCGACAGTAGCAGCAGGTGAATGTCTATCTAATTAAGCCTTATGTCATCGCCTTATGTAAAGAAAATCATTACTTGAGCGGCTTTAGTAAGCATTTTAGAATATTACTTAATGTTTGAAATTAGCTTAATATATTTTGATCTTTGCTAGTGATTTTATGTAGGCTATCAGCGTACAACTTGAATTAACACCATTGTCAATGTTTTCATTTTAATTGGGTATCGAAAGGTGGAGATTGAATATAATATAAGAAAAACATATTATAGAAAATAAAGAAAGTAGGGAAAGCTTTGCGGTTAAAATTCATTATTATCATCTTCGTTCTGATTTTATCATTAATTTTTATTATATCATCATGTTGATATTTTCATAATTTTCAAAATAATATGACATTATATTTTGTTATAATAATAATCAGTATATTATTCCCTGCAGTGACGTAAGATAAACATTTTGGCACAAACTTGAAGATAAAATAACAGACAATTGATTTCTCTCTTTGACAGCTTTGATACCAAGAGACCGGAAATACACCTATGACTTGAGAAGTCAGATAAATGCTTTAATTTAATTAACTTTCACAAACTATATAGTATCAATATATCATTCTAAAAAACTCGCATTTCAGTGGAAACAACTTTTAATCAAATAAAACAAACTAATAAGGCTAAAATTTTAATTTATTATTGAAGCAAAAAAATAATAATAATTTTAATAATGGTAAAGAAAGAAAACAACAACTTCATTTCTACTTTTATTAATTCAGTTGTTAAAATTATAATATTCCAAACTTTGAAGCTATGAAGCTAATGACTGCTGTAAACAATTCTCGAACGTGTTTTCTTAAGTCTAGAATCCAATGTTTGGTTTCATTAATCGACATAGCTTTTGCTTTTACGTGAAAACACGCAAACAAATGTAACTAAGTTTTGAGGTATCAGACCATGTTATATTATGTTATAATATTATTATATTATATAATGATTACATATAATCAGTTATATGTTGTCCACGTGTATACATGTTCACATAATTAAGGACATTATTCTGGATATCAATTCAAATGTGTATTTATATATTTTTGCATCACAAATGATCACATAATAGAGCAAAATTAGATAACTGTAATAAAAATTACACAAAAGTATGGTGAGTATAAATATGACAACGTTTCAAAATAATAGGCATAAGAGAAATGACTTGATTCCCCCCCCCCCCCCCCCGCCCATAAAAAATTATTGTGTACAGCAAAATAAGTTGTTGTTTTTTCTTATTAATTTCTCTTGGAAACATTAATGTACCACACGAAACACATTAAGAAATTAGATATTTTTTTATATCCCAGCTTATAGGCGTGTCTCCGAGCTCCTGCGTTATTAATGAAAATTCAATTTGGTATAGTTGATGGCTCAATTCAGTGAGGCGAAATGTTGCATCAGACCCACAATATTTGAGATCCACAATAGCTGTAATGTATAGAACCTACAATAGTTTTGAATACAACATTATTCATTTTATTTCAAATTATTTATCTATCCAGCACAATCGGGCGTTTGTAGGGCAGGCTGGGGGTCTGAATCTCCCCCCCCCCCTCCTTCAGGTCTGAAAAAGCATGGGTTAAAGGAGTTGTCCCACCCTGACAATAGGCTAGACCCCTTCCGTCGCCAAATCCTGGCTACACCACTGTACAAACATAAACAAAGAATGGATCATATGGTTGTGATATAGTAACTCAGCACGTTTTCCTCATAACAATAATTTGTTTATTTTACATATTTATTTATATTTATGAGACATTGGTAGTTTATAGTAACATCGTAACATATAATATGTAACACTTTATTCACCTCATGAATTTTTCTAATATACATTGCAAACTTAGCATGAGTTGTTAAATAGTAAAACTTATTGTAACAATCGTGTGTACTGCAATTGTGTACTGTGTATTGTTCAGTGAATAAAAAAACACATAAGAATTTAAAAGAACTATGTTCAAAAATGTGTAAACTATTAGCACTCACATGAGCAACTCAAAATAGAGCATGTAAAATACTTCTTTGATTGCAATGGTAGCTTCATTGGTATATCTTAGTTTTTGTATACCGCATACGTATTAATTGTATCATTTACAAATTACTACTATGACATGTTTATATATCGTGGAAATAATCTTGCCTATTATCAAGTTCAAATAAATGTTCAAAAATATCTGAAATTACATATTTGTATTTCATCGTACAGTAAAGTTATACAATAATAGGCATTTTTGTATTATAAAGTCCTATCAAAGAAAACGAAATACTGTATATCATTGTTTAGCACATTAAAAATAAAGTAGAATTGAACTACGTTGCGTGCACCACAAGAATTGACTGACAATAAACCGTATATAATGTCAATTACCCACAGATTTACATTTTTGACATTTTTAAATAATTCACCGTCAATACACAAATTAAAAAAATATTATAATAACAATAATAACAAGCAAAAAAAAAAATAATAATAACACTACAGAAAAGCTTCAATTATTGGCAGTGACACAAAATTTGAAAGTTATTACTTCTGGTTACAAGGACTGGTTCCAAGTGACAGCAATATCGTTTCAATGAGGAAAACTAAAAAAAAAAAAAAAAAAAAAAAAAAAAGGGGGGGGGGGTAATTTTATTTCATATTCTAAGAGAGTACATTGTCCTAAATTGACAGTTGATACATATCTGAATTTCTAATTTTTGAGTTCATTATTATTTTTAATTAATTTTTGAAAGTCGTGAAATGCAACTTTTTCCTTTGCACACATAATCGGGAAGCCTGTAACGTCATTTCGTGGCTTTCAAAAATTTATTAAAAATACTTAATGAAGTCAAAAATTAGAAATTCACAAATGTTTCCATTCTGGACAATGTTCTCCTTTAGCATATGAAATAAAATTACCCCCTAAAATGTTGTGTAGTTTTCCTCATTGCATTGATATTTTAGTAGGACAATATCGAGCACCGCAGGCTTTTATGATATATAATATTTATTATCAGCTATATGCAACGAACCGCAAATATATTTCATCACAAGAAGTTAGAGATAACATTTGAAAATAAATAAAATTATACCGATTTTTTATAAAATATTTTATTTCTTATTTTATTATTTATATTTGTTATTATTTATTCTTTACAGCACCAATTTTCTGCTCTTACTATTAGCCGTTACCTCATAAATAAATGAAAATATTTGGCAAGGTCAAAATATGACCATCTTGCCATCATGGATATATGTTTCATTTCATGTGGGAGCAAAGTATCTTTAACAAAAACTGAAATTTTGGCGCTTCCCTCACTAATAGTAATGCTGTTCGTAAACCCTGTTCTCTGCACCAAAAATGACGATCACCTATGGTTATTCAAATGGAATGCGCATTTTTTGGTGTAAGAGAACAGGGTTTACGAACAACATTAGTGCATGGTTTCGAGCTGTTCTTCTCACTAATAGTGCATGTTTTAGAGCTGTTCTCCTCACTAATAGTGTATGGTTTCGAGCTGTTCTCCTCACTAAAAGTGCATGGTTTAGAACAGTTCCCCTCTCTAATTATTATTTTTATTTTGAGAGAAACAAAAAATTAACAAAAACAAGTAAATAAAAACAATGAAGTCAAATGAAATTAAAAGACCTTTTTTGTCATGCTCTTGTATATTTTTTCACTCTGAAAGAAACAAAAAAGATTTAACCTAAAAATGCATAACGTACCAACAAACAAGAAAAAAAAACTTAAATGGGGCTTGCTTGCTTTTTTTTTTTTTTTTTTCCTTCTTTCTTTCTTTTTTTTTATCTTTCTTTTTCTTTTCTTTCCTTTTTTTTTTTTTTTTTTTTTTTTTTTTTTGCCAAAAGGATTTTGGTGCAGATATGGCCGGTACTTTTATGGCTACAAGACGGCTCAGATCGAAAATAATATTACATTCCACGTATTATATAACACAGGATTCAAAGCAAGGAAAATATATAAAAGTAGAAGAATTTTTCAGATTAACTTGGAACCAATTTCTTCTTCTTTTAGTTGGGTATTGTCCTATTTAACAGAAAGAAAACGGTCAGAGAAACTGTTGCAAGGTGTTACACTGAAGACAAACGCATAATTTTATTATTATATATTAATAGAAGACAGAATTAAATAATAAACTACATCGTTATTA
The DNA here is from genome assembly GCA_949318235.1 of Ecdyonurus torrentis. Taxonomy (NCBI): domain Eukaryota; kingdom Metazoa; phylum Arthropoda; class Insecta; order Ephemeroptera; family Heptageniidae; genus Ecdyonurus; species Ecdyonurus torrentis. The sequence continues at coordinate 57,687,700 of OX439127.1, forward strand.
TTGTTATCATGTCCATTACGTCTCTTGTATTATAATATAGTTTAGTTTGACAAGTTATTATTAATGACTCGTGCTTGTGAATAAAATATCATTATTGTCTTCAAGTTAAGACACTCTGAGTGAAGAATTAAGTAAGTAAAGCTCGAACTTTGCATGCCAGATTATCAAGAGGAAAGTAACGTAGCAAACAACATGCAAAAACATACGACAAGAAACAGCAAACAAGCAACCTTAACATACTCTTAAAATTATAATCTCTGTTGTTCTTTAAATCAATCTGTAAAATTAACGCCTTATTTCAGAAGTTATATAGAATATAATAATAAAGTTATCACAAGTTATATAGTAGTCATTTTTAAGTCCAAAGCAAACAAAAAGTTAATATAAAGTACGAACTTTTTTTTTTTCATACAAAATTAATGGTACAATTTTTTTTATATATTTATTAAATCTCAATTTTAACTTAAGCTTAAAACACACAAAACAATTTTGAAAAAACTTCTGCAAAAAACTGTTCGTCTAATTAAAAAGTGTTTATCAATATAGCAAGTATAATTTTTAATCCACCCAGTATTATGACCATACAAAAATATGTAAATTAAATTTAAATATTATAGAAAAATAAAACACGATTGTTTACTTTACTTTTCATTCTTCTTTGTCATTTATAATTTACTTTCATATAAATCTTTCCTTTAAACAAAAAACCTATTTTATTTTTATAATATAATGCTTTCATTGTTTTTAATACATTATATATATATATATATATATATATATATATAAATAAAAAATATATTATATATATATATATATATATATATATATATATATATATATATATATATATATATATATATATATATATATATATATATATATATATATAATGGGAATGTGTAAAAGATAATTTAAACATGTTTATAGTGCGCAAATGCTTGCAATCTATTCATACAATTTAACATAATCCTGTGCTGCTGTAAGTTCTTCTTGCTTCTGCTATTTCTGCGAGGGGAAAAAACAAACGCTTATTTTTTTTATTTTACACACAGAAGAGAGAGAGAGAGAGAGAGAGAGAGAGAGAGAGCTGAGAAAAAAAAAAAGGAAAAAGCGTTTACAAGACTGCTCAAGTACAGTTTGTGAGTGTTCAGTACATGCCCTACATGAAATAATGTAGTATGCAAACAAAACAGCAAGTAGTAAAGCGCAGCACAGTTTAAAAAAAAAAAAAAAAAAAAAAAAAAGAATGTCAAGCTATTTCATAAACAGCTATACGCTACTATGCACAATTTTATTGTTATAATATTTCGTTCTTAGTTTTATACCACTGAAAATAATTAAATTTGCTGGAAAAAAATGACTGGTTAGATTCAAAAAATAATCTGCTCTACATTTGATATCTAACTTTGCTAAGTTATTTTTCGTTATAATTACACATAAACTCAAAAACCATGAAATCATATTATTGTAAATTGCTACAATTGTTTGTTCATCAATTAAACAAGTCACAAAATCACCCCATTAAACATATAAAAATAAAAATGAGTTATGTTTTGTATTTTAATAAAAGGTGCGGATATCAGCTATATTCCTGGGAAGTGCGTATAATCTAGAATTTCTAGTAATTTATTCACTTCAACTATCATAACAGCCATGTGATTTTGTTGAGCTCTCGACCAGTGAGAAAATTTTACGTCATATTATTCTATAAGTACATAATATATTGTCATATCTATATTATTTCAACCTAAAGATACTTAACAATTGATTAACGTAATTCCCTGGAAGTATATTTTCACACTTTTAAATAGCTGCTGGTTTTGTGGCTATTTTATTTCAATCCTAGCAATGGGTCACATATTAATGTGAGATTCTGCAACGAAAAACATAAAATCTTAAATTATTTGACTTTTATTTTAATATTATCAATCTATATGACTTAATACAACTTTGTTCTGCTTTCAGTTTGGCGAGTTCTTGTCAACCAGAGCTTCATACACGCCTTCTGTATGGCAATGTGGCAACAAACAAGTGACTGCGTCACAGATACTCCCTGTGAAGCGGCAAACTTGACCAATTACGATTTAGAAAACTATGGAAATATTGGAAACAATTCATCTACCGATTATAATTCAGAAAATAACTTAGAAAATCAATTTATTTTACCATGGTGGCGACAGGTAATTTGGACAATACTCTATGCGGTTATGGTGGTCGTTGCTACAGGTGGCAACGTCATTGTAATTTGGATTGTTTTAGCACAGAAACGTATGCGAACTGTGACAAACTATTTTCTTGTAAATTTGTCCATCGCAGACACCATGGTATCAAGTTTGAATGTAACTTTCAATTATACTTACATGTTGAATAGTGATTGGCCATTCGGAACCTACTATTGTAAAATTACGCAATTCGTAGCAGTGCTTTCAATTTGTGCTAGTGTCTTCACCTTGATGGCCATTTCCATCGACAGGTAAATCACATTTTCTCATTCTTGTTTTACATTTATTTTTGCATTATTCTGTGTTTTAATTTTCATTTCATTGCATTATTTAATAAAAATTCCAATAATAATATTATTAATGATAAACTGCCACTGAATTTGTCATAACAACAACTTTATAAATTTTTAAATATAAGTTTGAATCCGTTGCTGCAGATGTAAAAGTTATAAATATAGTATTCGTTCATTCTTTTGTTGTGATTTGTTATTTTACTGATTCCATGTTACGTACTGATATCAATTTATTATTATTATTATTAAGAAGGAGAAAACGGACTGCAAAGTATTTGAAGTGCTTATTTGTAATTAGCGTTACAAGACTTGCATTACTAACACAAGAGTTATCAACTGTCATAATTTCATCTACATTTTAATAAATATTATTTAAATATTGCGATAATATAAAGTTTCTTATACCATAATATAAAACACGTTTTAGGCTTGAAATAATTAGATAAATTTAAAATTTGAACTTTTAATTAATCTGCGTCAGCATTATCATGCATGCAGTACGTTTGCAAAGTGTTGACGTTTAGAATTGCAACGTGCAAAGTCAGCAGGCACAATACGTGTGTGTGTGTGTGTGTGTGTGTGTGTGTGTATGTATGTTTAGGGTGCGTTCTTTCGTTCAAACATCATTTTCTTTTAGCTCAAAAGAAAAGCCCTCTTTGCTATAAAATCGAGACGAGTTTCTTCCAACGGTAATTTAGCCTAAAGGTAGTCTATACGTCAGAATGACATATGAATAGTTTCTACAATCAAATGACATAATAGTGTAGTTGTACAAGAACAACCAAAAAGAGAACTGGACAAAATTAAAATCAATGAAATTTCTATACAAACTTATATTTAAACTTTTATTTTTATCATGAAAGCAACGTGACAGCTTGTGTTATGAAGCAAGCTTGTGTTATACGTGCAAAATAATTTTACATTATTACTACAGAAATATTTACATTGATTACCATTTTTTTTTTTTAATTTTCAGCAAATCTGAAATCCAAACGAATAAAATTGATCTTCATTCATATGTCTGTTATGATGAACTCTAAAAGATATGAAAAACTTTAGATGTTCTGATAAATTTATATAATGAGAAGAATTTTGCAGCGTAAAGAGAGAGAGAGAGAGAGAGAGAGAGAGAGAGAGAGAGAGAGAGAGAGAGAGAGAGAGAGAGATTACCAAACTTAAGAAAACTGTTTCTTTCCTGTAGGCATTTATCTTTTTGATTGAATATTTTTATGCTACTTGTGGTATGATTTTTCCAGTTTTCACTTTTTGATAAATATAATGAAACTAATTTAATTATAATGAGGGTGATGAGCGTTTGAGTTCATCCCAAACAAAAATTTATTTGCTACAAGGAATTTGAATGGCATAATGACGAAAATATAGGATATTCCACGTATTTTAACGTAGTTATAGTAAATAAAATATGGTTATTTTCTTTAGCACAACAAATTTATTCTAATCAAAATTAATTTTGGGAGTCAAAATACTATAAACAAATCAAATATAACGTCATTACCACAGATTAAATTGTTTTATCCTCTCTCTCTCTCTCTCTCTCTCTGTGTCTCTCCGTCTTCCTTTTCTCTCTCCTTTCCTAAATTACATTCTATATTTATTTCATACACACGATTGTGATAGTATATGTAACCATTTAATTTAAGCGTATATTCGGTAAATTTTTCTCATAAGAATAACCATAGAGTTATATAATCTCTTTGAGAATAACATTGTATATATAGTGCAAGTTTTTAAATGGTAAAATATAATTTATCACAATCCTATGTACTGTACAGCTCTGGACAAAAGTTCCCAAACGGGGCAGCGGTGACCTCTGCGTTTTCTCATAAAAGATAACATAGTGTGGTTGAGGGTTGCCTATGCGAATCGTTCGGGAACTTTTGGCCAGAGCTGTACATACACCATGTATTTCATTTTAACATTCAAGTCTTATTTTCATAAATTAATTGCTTTCTTTAATGCGCACAGAACAATTGTGTTAATAAATTGTGAATATCCTTTAGTAGCAAGTACTTTACCTTTATTACAGGAACTCCAGATGGTTTTGTTACCTTTTCTAATAACATTTATTATTGTTATAACATAAAGAAATGCAACAAAAACTATTAATTACATTTCAAAATAATTAAAGCTTACATTGTGGTGCTGTAATAGTAAACCTGGTACTTGTAACACAATCAGATTTCAAATAAATGTTACCATAATACGTTGCCATATACAAAAGCGTTTTCTGCAATATATTTATAATGATAGTCTTTTGTATTTTGTATTACAGCATTTTTATATTAGTTATCGCCTCTTTAGGATACCAATATCCCTCCCAGCTTTATAAATACATTATCTCATGTAGGTTTAGAGAGTTTTAATAATTATATTACTATATGCAATTAACGTTGGGGGTATATAAATCGACCCATATAATTAATTACTATAAACTTTCAGTAATTACACAAATAACAGCTAATGCAATCAATAAGTTGTACAAGTATTTTAAGTTTTTAACTTCCATTTAAACTGACGTAATAATTATATGTTAGCTCATTGTCGGTACAATTTGTTCAGTACAACATAATCTGCAAAATACCTATGGGTTGCAAAGCATAAATATTATGTTGCATACCATAATTATTAAGCTGTTCTTATTTAGTATCACATAATGACGTACATATGTACATGTAGTAGAAATTACGTGATTTATTTTTTTCATGCGGATTAAGTTACATAATATAGTAAATGCCTAATATCAAAAATATTTTGGATTGATACATACAAACATTCTACTTTGCATGGACGTTTTGAAGAGTGGAAACACATTGTGTTTAGCACCTTTAACCTTACGTCATCTAACTTGAACCTTACCTGTGTAATAACTTTTCTCATTAAGAAAAAATAATAATAATTATAAAAAAAAAAAAAAAAAAACTTATTGTTTTATGCATTAAAAAGTTTCCAAGTAATTAAAGTGTATGGAAAGGTTAGCCATAGGTCCACTAATCTATAGCAAAGGTCACACAAAAGGTTTGCTTGCTTTTATTGTACAGCACTTATCTTAACTTGGCTCACGGAATCGGCATTTTACCTCTCGGTGCACAGTACTATTTTACTACATCCATTGCATCAACATTGCAGCTTAGTCGTCACGATATTATAATCAAATACTTTATTAGTGAAGATTCACTGGTCCATTCAGTAAATTAGCAAAGTTAAATACGACAAGTACAATACATGTAACTCAATGTTTTTAATATAATTTATAAAGTAATACAACTATGAATAGTTAATGTTAGTGATTTAGTTGTTTCTTTGTATTTCAAGCTCCATGTAAGTGGTTCCAATAAAAATAACTTTAATTTGAAAATATGAATTTGATAACTTAAATGAGAATATTTCTCACATTATGATACCAATTTATACTCTCGGCACGAACTACTAAATAATTGAACCAAATTAGGGAACTTTTAATTAACCTGCGCAGTTTTCTTGTTAGGTCCATTTCTATTCAAGAAAGATAAAAATAGTGTGCATGAAATTCCTACGTCCTATAGACCAATAAAGCTTCAGAATATTTTTCAATTTTTTTTTTTTTTTTTTTTTTTTTTTTGCAAAAGAGCTGTGTATTGCTTTGTGTATTAGTGATCAGTTGATATCCTACAATCTGAACGGTCAAGAAATATAAAAATTAACAAAAGTAAAGATGTAATGGTATACTTTATAGTTTAGTTATGTCAAATACATGCAAACACGAACAAATATTAAAGTTTAGAGTCAAATTAGATTCTTTTTCAAATGTAAAAATTGTTAATTTTTTTTTTTTCAAAAAAATAAAAAATAAAAATAATTAAAAAAAAAGTTTAAAATTCATTAAATATTATTTGAAGATTATGGTAATATTGTTATGTCGGATATAATTAACGTAAAAAGAATTGTTGTGAAAATAAAGTTCTTTATGTGACTTATGGTGGACTTACTGCGTTAATTCTTAATAATTATTGAAATGCAACGTCACAGGAAGTAGAATTTTATTGCATTGTAGAAGTTTATTTGTTGATGCATCTCCTTGAAACCTCCTTAAACAATTATTTGCAAAATATATTTAAGATTCTAAGTTGTTCATTTTATTAAAAATTAACTAACGTATTTAAGAATCAAACTGTTGTTTGAATAATTTTATATTTAAAACACATACATAAATAAAATATAATAAAAATGAAATCCCTTTTAAATCAACTTTTGCTACTCAGATGTTACCACTACAGTTTACGTATTAAAGCTGACATCTTCAATTTTTAAAACGCGGAAATTCTTAATAGTATATATATATATCTTCTTTTTTTTATATATGAAAAATAAAAAAAGCCGTAAGACAGGCATAAAGTACACCACGCAAGGGGTTAGTGCTTGAGAGTGAACTCAAAACGCTGTTCCAACTTGATATAAAATTTGAAGCCCTCGAGAGACGCAACACTTTTCAATGCAAAATTGCTTGTCTGACATTTCTATCAAATCTCTCTTTTACCACAGGCGCAAAAAACTTATTTATATAGAATTGTTTGGTAACTTATAAAATTAATCAGCAATCGTCAACTATGATAAAGTTTGTTAAATTTTAATCATGGAACACTTTTTAGTGCTCGTATTTTGAGCAACGAGTTTATTTTTAAATTTTAGGTAGTAATTTTTTTTTCATCCTCACCTTATATCATTCTTATAATTTAATTATTGATCCACAGTAAAAAAAAAAAATTAACCCCAATACCTACATGCAGTACTTGTAAGACACATTATTTGTATGCTATATATAGGCCCACAGTGATATCTGATACTCGTAACCTGTAATTATTTTAAGACGGAAAACCAAGAAATTATTTGTTTCAAATCTTGGGCATAAATTAAATTTACAAAATCGCAAGTATTTTATTGTTGTGAATGCCACTTCTCTGAGAGTAATATTTTTAATGTTCAATAGATTTAATTTATTGCAAATTAAATTAAAACCAATAAAATTTCATGCTATCAAATAATTGGATACATAAAACATTTCTACGTGTAAACAAGTCATTAGTATGCTCTTGGTCGGAATCAAGGATTTGATCGCGGGATTGGAACGATTTCTTGGATGTAATTTAATATTACTTTAAATTTCTTCATCGGGAATTTTAAAGTTTATTTTCATTCTGTAGTATAATCAAAAGTTTACCTTGTTCCACAGAACATCATAATATTATGGTTTGAAAGGTAATATAGAATATTGATAAAACAAAAATCCTGTTGACTTGTGACAAATAAAACATAGGAATTAAATTAGATGAGATAAATAAACCTCGCGTATCTTGAATAATGCAAGAGGTCGTATAAAATAGCCAAGCTTTTATTAATATTTGTTTGATATCTTCAACAAACGAAGTAAAATATTTTAAGGGACATTGACGAGGGCAAAAGATGCAACTTGTTGACATTGAATATTTAGGATAAAAAGCAAGTGTATAGTGCTTCAAGTTTTATATTTATTCTCTTTCAGAAACACTCGAACAAGAAAGTTAACATTCCTAATTCCTATATACTTCTTTATAGTAATTTTGTTATTAAATTTGTTTCTTTTCATGCTGTACTGTGAAATAATATTGCATTTAAACTCTTGTATTTAATTAGGCCATGCATTTTACGTATATACAAATTTCTCACACATATTCTACTCCTCTCTCTCTCTCTCTCTCTCTCTCTCTCTCTACACACACACACACACACACACATATATAATATATATATATATATATATATATATTATATATATATAATCTTTCTTAACTTTAAACTTTGTAATATCTTGAGACGTTATATCAATATATTAATGTTGAGTGTTCAATAAGAAAGCCGAGAAGTATTGTTTATACCGGTACCGTCATATTGATATACGTAGTTTGTAAAGTTGTCATGCATTTTGATGCTCGACTGCAATATCATCGTGATACTATATTATGTTATACTTGGTTGGCATGCTAATGCAAGGGAATGACAATAAGCTACTATGATGTTACCTGCATCACCCCGATACTATAGCATGTACTGTGTTCGTAATACTGTGGTGCATTGTGTATAGTCGTGCATTGGCAGGCAGCTTCCATTAGCTGTATTCCTCAGTCTGTTGAGCATAGCAAAGCACACCAGAGATAAAGATTAGCAATTTAGTGTTGAGACTTGATAGATTGACACTACACATTCTACCATATTTTCATATGAATCACACATTTAATGACGAAATATAAAGATTTATATAATCAGGAGTTTTTATTTAAAGTTATATAACCTGAAAATGGTACAAAGTTGGTTCAATAGGACCGTATAATTTTAATTATAACAAATAAGAATAGTGAGGAATAAGGATTTGATTATTAATAATATTAAAAAAATTTAATATGTTCTCCAATTAAATATAATACTCTTAAAGGTCAAGGATAAAAAAAAATGCTTGTATAAAATATATTAAGACGTGTTGAACTGAATTCACAGAAGTGCGGTATGAAGAAACAATTCCTTCCGTGAACTATAATCGTAAATTTTTGGTCTCAAGCATAGCGGTGCATTTTAGAACATTCATAATTGTCAACTCCAACAATTTTGAATTATTGTGGATTTTACATCGGAATATATGTCAACACTGGCAAATGCCATGCTCTATAATATATCTAATTTACATTTACAAACTAAATTAATTATTTTGCAAATCTGTTACCTTGAGTCAAATTTAATCAATCGATCGATACTAGTTTTTTGATTTGATGCTATAAAAATATAATTGTAATTATATCCACACAAAAATCAATACAAAAGAGGTCTGCATAAAAGTGTTGTTGCTTGCCTAATAGTGCATAAATGATCGAACCTCTCTCAAATTTGAGCCATGCATACTAAATATGTACACATTGTCATTATACTGTCATTATACTTTTGCTTTCCCACATAAAACGTTGTGACAAAGTAAAAAATTAAATAAAATACCCCCAATGAATAACATGTCTCGTTTCTGTAATTCTGTATCAACTGCCACGATAATATTAATGTAAAATCAGGTTGCAAAATCTTGCCTTAATTTGCTTATCTGCATTCAATTATTAAGAATTCTTGATTTTGTCCTTTTCTCTATTGAGTTTATTTAATTTCAGTAATAGGTTTTGCAAAATGCTGGTTTTGTAATCAGTGTGCGCTTCTTTTTGTTAGGGTGTAATATGAAAGCGAAAATTATCAAATGCAAAAATTTAATAACTTTTTTTTTTATATAATTGGGAGGGAAAATAGAAACCAAAGAAACATATTTTAATGCATGATTTACACTGCACTCAAATTATCACAAAACACATGAGATAAGATAATGATTACTTAACTTACATCCTATTATACTAATCACTATAATGTCTCATTTATATTTGCAAATACAAATATAAGTGCAAAAGAATGAAAACGATGCAGCGGTCTCGGTTCATCAATTTCTTTACATATGCATGTTATAGTTTTCAAGAATATGAAATTATAAAATTTAATTTAAAATTCGTCATTAAAATGAAAATGACACATTAATCTACTTCAACCACAGTATGTTAATTTTGACAGAAAAAAATGTGCTTTTCTCAAGTCTTTACAAATGTTAAAAAAAAAAAAAAAAAAAAAAAAAAAGTTGTTGAGATTTTTTTTTTTTTTTTATAAGTGCTAAAATACATAATAAAGAGTTAAAGTGTATGTATTTATACCACCTAATGATTACGAACACCATTTTAGCGTTCTTGAGTCAATTTGTATAACTGTAGTGATATAACACCAGCACACTGACAAGAATGAATAAAATCTCAAATTATTTCAAATTTACTCACAACAAAGTACGTGTGTTTTGTTTTTTTCAGTGTTCCGGTTTGTGACTGGAACTCAACTAAATTTCACTCACTGTATAATGTGCTAAGATAAAAAAGTTAAAACTTTTAGCTTTTGTGTTCTGTTGTTGAATTTTTTACAATGCTTTTAGAAACTTCAATATAATTTTATTCACAAAATGCTTACTAACTTTAATGCATAATTTAGTTATCATTTAATGATTTTACAAAACAGCACTGGCTATTTCATTCAATCATAAAATGAAGATATTTTGGAAAATAAAATAGAAGTCATCCTTACATACAGTTATAATATTAATTAACGTGTATTAGTATGATTAGTATGTACAAGAAATAACTAACTATAACTAACTTCAAACTTCGTAAAACTTAAAGCACTGCGACTGGAGTGCTCTTAAATTATATAACAGTGAACATTGTGTTTTTGTAACCGTGACAACAGCGACAGTTAGAGCCCAGTTCACAATAGATAAGACAATTCATCACATATTTTTCTGGATATGTCACCTCGCTACAAATTCAATATTTTCAACACACACGCGCTCACACACACACACACACACACACATAATATATATTTTAATGAATGTATAAAAGATTGAAATTGTATTTTATTTTTATTATAGATTATCATGTTTGAAAGTTTTTAGCCCAAAACCAGTGAACTCGGGTGGTATAGTCCCAGGTACCTTGTTGTCGGTCCTAATGTCATCTTGCAGCCAACAACACTCACATCTAAGTGGGGCCAAACTAAAGGTCGCATAATTACGTACTTTACTTTCCAGCTGATGCAAAGTGCTCGACTTCAACTCTGGGTATATTGCAAACTGCATCATAATATTTTTGACTCTCAAGACTTTTTTAAAGCAATACCTTATCATGAATAATAATTAGAATTTTCAGTTAAATCTCTTTCAAGAATTAAATAGTTCTGTTGTGTAGTTTCACACGTTGATTTAAGTTTGCGCTTCGACGCTATACTTGAGCAGTAAATAATATTGACAAGTATTTATGTTATTTTTGGTCAATTAAAAAATAAAAAATATTAGGTAACTTGTGAACGATTGCTGTTTTTGATAGGTTAAAACGAACTGTTTACACCCGAGCTCAATAATAAAATTGCATCAATTTTTGTATGAAAATGACCAAGAATTACGTTTGTTGCATTATGCTGGACAATGTATTAATGTGCTCAATCATGGCGCTAGCGCTCAATTTCATGCAACTACCCTATAACAACTTAATACACATAATACCACATTCAACTTACTTGTTTTATTTAGTGTACAGTATTCGTTTAATAATATCAAACATTATTAATTATCAGAACTTTACATTTCCTTAAATAATTGGCATATTTCATTTACCCTTTTTATTAATATGCTACGGCAATAAAATGTAAAGACGAAACACATACAATGCTTTTTCATTTTGAAAATATTCAACGTTTGTATTAGGATGAGTTTGATGTTTGCCAAGAGAATGGTATGATTACGACAAACAAATTACAAATTTTAATTAACTTTTTATCAAGTTTCGTTTCTACATCTGTCTATTTATTTAGCACTTTCCGATGTAAATACTATTTCGATCCTATTTCTGCAAAACAATCGAACATCTTAACATAATGGAAATAAAACGAATTTCGTCGCCGACAATATGTATGTCTGGACTGCTTATATCTGATTTCTGATTTCCTATCTTTTTGGTTCTCTTAATCCTTGATAGGCACTTTATAAGCTTCAATCTGTTGACAAGATACATAAAATTAATGATTTTAAACAAACCACAAAATGACAACTAAATTAAGCACGTGATGTGTTTACAGCTTCGATTTATAACTGCTGTAAGGAAGTAGGAGGAATAATGTATTTACAGATATTGCTTTTCATATCACACATGGTATATTTTGTGCAGAAAATACATATTGAATTTTATTATGATTGTGATTCGTGGTTATATATATATATATATATATATATATATATATATATATATATATATATATATATATATATATATATATATATATATATATATATATATAATAATATATATATATATATATATATATATTATATATATATATATATATAAGAAATAATGAAAAAAATGAAAACGTAAATCGTGATACTTGATTGCAAAATATTGCTGTAGGCAACAGCACAACAGGTTTGCGAAATGATGCGCATAAATTGAGTAAAAATTGAATTTAATGTTTAGGAGGGAGAGAGAGAGAGAGAGAGTGCGATAAAATGAGAGTATTAGAGTGAAATGTTATCATCATGTGTGTGATATGTCGATATATATTTACATGACACTAGAGCACCAACCTGTTTTCTCTAAATACTCATGGTAGCCTATCCATTTACATAACAGGACTGGTGTTATTCCATGCCAATTTCAATATAGTGATATTGGTAGCCTCTCTGTCTCAATGGTATACTTTCCATTTTAACTTTAAATGCCAATATCCTCTGGGGTAAAGTATAAAAATAAACAAAATAAAAACAATGCCTTAACTTGTGAGAATGTTATTTGCCATATCATTTTATTGTATATAGCAGCTAGCAATAAATTTTGTATAATTTTTGTATTTATAAGCTTCAATATAACATTCTGTATGACAAATAAAGTGTTTTCAAAATATTTTTTTCGTGGTAAAAATATATATATTTATATTTAAATTTCTGTATATTTAAGTGTGCAACGTGCAGGTAAAGTTAGTTAGCTCTCTCTCTCTCTTTCTCTCTTTCTCTCTTCTTCTTTTTCCTTTTTCCTTTTTCTTTTTTCTTTTTTCTTTTTTCTTTTTTCTTTTTTCTTTTTTCTTTTTCTTTTTCTTTTTCTTTTTCTTTTTCTTTTTCTTTTTCTTTTTCTTTTCTTTTTTTTATTTAAAGAAGTTAATGCAACAATCACACTATTTAAATCTATGTTGCGGCAAATAAAGAACCTATATATTTTTTTAGTAAAAAATAGTACGTTTAAATTATACTAATGAAATTTGATACCAATTTTTGATAACATCTAAATCTCAGGTCTTTTTATTAAAATACAGATTATCTTTATTTATATAAATATAATATAATATCTATTGCAAACATTGTTATATTCTTAAAAAAAAAATTTCTTTAAGTTTTTCTTATTTTTTTAACACAGCACAGTCTTTTAAATTCCATCTCGCTTTAGTAGTATTCATTTGTATGGGGAAGAGCATATTAAAATATTTGAAACCATTAACTTATCTTCTAACAACGTTTGACATTCTTGTAGTTATTATGAATTTTTTATTAAAATGTACATCATATCACAAATACTGTGGCCACTTTTGATTCACAGTTTTATGAACCAAAAGCAACGAAGACTTAAAGCACATTTATTTTAAGTTGATTTTATTGTTATTTAATTTAATAAATTTTTATTGTGTATACAAAATGAAATGGTAGAATGTGTATTTAAAGACCAAAATATAAACCTTTTTACATTTTTTTAGTTATAGTTCGCGAATTCCAAGTGAGAAAAAACCCTGAAAGGAACATATTTACTATTGATAATTGTTACTTCATTACTCAATGTCAAGCAGTTTTAATCCAATTGAGCTGTGCAAATTATTTAATTGTGCAGATCATAGAAATTGTTAGGCAAAACCAGTGACTTGGAGTTTTAACTTATTGTTATTTGCATACAGCAAACATGTGAATGACTGCATACGAATAGAGGTGATTTCTTGCACCATATATTTCGTAAAGCCTTATTATAAATACATATAAATTACTTAAGCTTCTAATCATGGCTTACTTAACGCAGAAAGCTTTTTGAATATTGAGTAACGAAGAAAACACAAAGATGCATTATCACCCCAAAATGTCGTATGAAATTTAGGACGCAAGTGGAAGCGACAACTTATAAAGTTTTAAATACAGTATTTAGCTCAATTCTTCTTTATATCTATCTATCTATCTATATATATATATATATATATATATAATAAATATATATAATTCAATTTTTATCTTCAAATGTTCAATTTAACACTGACATAAGGAAAGTTTACCTTTGAACACCTGGTTTTAAATTATTTATAATTAGCAAAATCAAAACAGCAACAACAAATTGAGATGAGAACTAATTATTCAATATATATATATATATATATATATATATATATATATGATCATATAAAAAAAAGTGTTAACTGTTACACCACTTGACTTTTTAAAACTAGAGAGGCTTTTGTAATGATCGAAATTGTATTTGTGTAATTTACGATTTCTTATACTATTTTACTGAAGTACTATCAAAATTAAAAGGTAAGATATAGGCAATCAGCAACATAGTGAAGTGATGTCCTAATTCACCAAGAAATATTTTAACATACCAGTCAGGTCAAGCACAAACATAGAACCTTGTGTCGAAAGCAATATTCCAATGTGTTCTTTATTATCACTGAGCTTGCAAGATTTTTTTGTTTTTTGTTTTTTGTTTTTTACAGGTCGTTTTAGAACTAAAAATGAATTCAATTATGCTAGATTCATTTGAACCACATTTATTGAACGTACTTTATGTTAGATTGTATGCAGCAACTGTGTTACATTGTATAACACTTGGTTGGACAGCATAATTATTTATTTCCTACAAAATTATAACATTTATATGTTATTTTGGTAGAGTAATTATTCATTGTAGCAGAAATTACGTCCTGTGTTAGGACATTTTACATTATGATAACTCCATTGCTAGTTTACTTTCCTTTAGCATTTGTTTTACCCAAACTCGATGTTTTTTCTTCTTTTTTCCCCGCCTTAATTTTAACTTAATTTATCATATTATTGGGAAGTACTATTTAAGTGCACGAAAATATAACAATTTATGAGGAACAATGCGTAGGTTTTACCTTGATGCTCTACTGGTATTACTATAGTGCATATTGGTTTGGACCTTTATCGCAGCTACAAAATTCTCTTGAGAACGGGAACCAAGACGATCAAGAACGCGCTTGATGCGAAAAGAGATATTGTGTGTGTGAGAGAGAGAGAGATAGAGAGAGAGAGAGAGAGAGAGAGAGAGAGAGAGAGAGAGATTAGAGAACTATTATAAATTATAATACACATCGAAACAGGTTACCATTTCAACTATACTGTAGTGTAAATAGAATTTGTTTTAGTAAAAAATTTAAAATGGTGAAAGATTAGATAAAATGTATTAAGTTGTAGTGATCAATGAAATAGTTATTTGATAACAGTTCATGTCTGATCAGGTGGTTATTTGATAATTGCGCTAATACACTATTTTTTTATAATCGGATTGTACATTTAATTTTAGGTTGAAGATTATAAATACTATGAAGGATATTATTATACAAGGCATTTCTTTGCTTTGCATTTTTTTTTTTTTTTTGAGCTTAATTATTGGAAGGCAATAAGATAAAATTACTTATTGTAATATATATACTAAATACTTTTTTCTTTCTCCCCCTTTTTCTTCTTCTTCTTCTTCTTCTTTATTATTATTATTTTTTGACGGATAAAACATGATACGCATCAGATGACATAAGGTTCAACTTTACTGGCTTTGACGCGTGAGTGGTCGAGTGCATATGAGGCAGATTCTATCAACTCTACGCTTTTCCGCGCGGACACAATGCTTAAGGGGGGTTGTCATAGTGCTTTTGTGTTTACTTTAAACGCGCGAAGACCAGCTCTGGACTCTCTTTATATAATGTACTCTCTCTCTCTCTCTCTCTCTCTCTCTCTCTCTCTCTCTCTCTCTCTCTCTCTCTCTCTCTCTCTCTCTCTCTCACTCGCTCGTTTGCTCTCTTATACAATATTGAGCGTTATACGAAGCACCATTTACACAACCTCTCTGAGTTTTGCTAAGAACTTTAGTTAAATCTTAATCATTTTATGTAGTTACGCAATTAAAAGTAAAATTTGATGTTATAGAGAAGAGAATCCACGGGCTACATAGGTGTAAGTGCATGGGTAACTAAAGTAGCATTCGTTGTATTCTTATTCCTATCCTTACAACGTAGCGAGTTAACCCACTTTTAGCAATTTTAGAATGAATAAAAACCAACCAATCACATTGTGCTTGTGTAGATAGACGATAGACTGTCTGAAATCGCATCATTCATCATTTCAAACTTTTCATCCGTCTAATTAAGGAAGTAAGAGCTTTTCATAATGGAATATAGTGCAGTAATGGAATATAGAAGTATAATGGATTTTGAGTTGTCATTTTTTTTTTTTTTTTTTTTATCCTGTGAGGTAAAGTGACAATATGTTATGTTATGTTACGTTTGAACATTTAAAACAGCCCAAGTCTAAATTAGATACCTTGGAACATGCAAATTGCTAATAATTACTATAAAAGCTTTTAAAATAGTCATAATTTTTGTTGTTGAAATGCAAGCTAAATAATCAAACATGTATTACATGCATACATTACATTGCATGCATAATATTACATGCATACATTACATAATAATAATCTTGCTTGAAAAATGATTCATTGAAAAGGATACTGTGTATTTTTGCCATGCATAAACTAAATTTACTCCTA
>OX439127.1:57707170-57794670 GCA_949318235.1 Ecdyonurus torrentis
AAGTGAATTAAAATTTCTTTCAGTCTTCCTTCCTTCCTTCCTTCCTTCCTTCCTTCCTTCCTTCCTTCCTTCCTTCCTTCCTTCCTTCCTTCCTTCCTTCCTTCCTTCCTTCCTTCCTTCCTTCCTTCCTTCCTTCCTTCCTTCCTTCCTTCCTTCCTTCCTTCCTTCCTTCCTTCCTTCCTTCCTTCCTTCCTTCCTTCCTTCCTTCCTTCCTTCCTTCCTTCCTTCCTTCCTTCCTTCCTTCCTTCCTTCCTTCCTTCCTTCCTTCCTTCCTTCCTTCCTTCCTTCCTTCCTTCCTTCCTTCCTTCCTTCCTTCCTTCCTTCCTTCCTTCCTTCCTTCCTTCCTTCCTTCCTTCCTTCCTTCCTTCCTTCCTTCCTTCCTTCCTTCCTTCCTTCCTTCCTTCCTTCCTTCCTTCCTTCCTTCCTTCCTTCCTTCCTTCCTTCCTTCCTTCCTTCCTTCCTTCCTTCCTTCCTTCCTTCCTTCCTTCCTTCCTTCCTTCCTTCCTTCCTTCCTTCCTTCCTTCCTTCCTTCCTTTTTTTTTTTTTTTTTTTTTTTTTTTTAGGTAATTCCAAAGAATTTTATTTTCAAATATTTATTCGGCAAGTGGATTGATGCAGATAAAAGCAAACATTTTATGTACGAATTTGGTCAAAAGACACAAAATTTTTCTAACTCGTAAAGTAATATCTACCAGTTTTACGTAATCAGGCATATTATTTTCTTGCCTAAGGCACATGTTTTTTAGTTAAACCAAGACATCCTAAAGAAGACGGTAGTCCAACGAATTGGTTTACTCCTTAAGAATAACATTAATGCTGTTCGTAAACCCTGTTCTTTGCCCCTAAAATGACGATCAGCTATGGTTAATCAAATGGTTGCGCATTTTTTGGTGCAAGAGAACAGGGTTTACGAACAGCATTATTGAAAATTGAGAGTAGTTTTTCCAAATTATCTCAAAAACTTGAATTGCAACATATACAACAAATAATATAGCTGCGTTCCTTAGTTTTCAATCTACAAATTCATATATAACTTTTTGAAATTACGGAATTATTAACTTTATTTGAATCGAGATACGCCGGGCTGCGGATTTTTTTTTTATTTATTTTTTTTTTTTTTATACAAATTATTTTTTTTAGCAAATTTTTTAAATTAAAGGCGTCACATATGGCTCTTTAACTGTCGTAAGAGTGCAATAAAATATTAAATGTATTATACTAAAATCTTCCTTAAAATTCAAGGAATTCAAAAATGTTCGTATTTTATATGCATCCGATTTAAGTTTGAAGATAAATTTAAAAAACTACGGCAAGCTCTGATTTGCATTGTATTTCTTATGGAGAGTAACGGACTACCAGATTGTTATCTCAGAATTTGTTTCCGTTTCTGTATTGCCTGTCTTCTTTAGGATGCCTTGGTTAAACTTAATGATTTAGTTGTGACCAAAATGAACATACCAAAACCTGAAGCAAAATGTTACCTCAGCTCACTTCTGAGTAAACAAATCAAAATGAAAGTTTCTACTCTGCAAAGCTCTTGTATATTATTTTGAATGTTGATAATGTTGATAGCTTTAAAAATAAATAAAAAATTAATTCCCCCCCCCCCCCCCCACAAATCTAAAACAAAATGGAATTGACACTTACAGCAAACTGTTTATAAACATAAATTAGTCATTAAACATATAAACTTTGTTTCTATTGGATAGTAAAGTGTTTTGTTGCTAAGAAACTTACAGTACATAGTCAAAATGATTTCGGTATGAATCAAAACAATGATAATAAAAATGCAGGCACATTTGCGCACCATAAACGTTACATTTATACACTTCTTGCATACGTAATCAGTTAAATCAGCTATATTAATTTTCTTTCAGTTTACAACTAGTTTCGCAAAAAAAAAAATATATAATAATAAGAATAAGAATAAGAATTAACAACAATAAACTTGTTATAAAATGCCTTATAATAAAAATAAAATAATTGCCACTCAGCTTACTTTTAAAAATTAAAAGATTTTCAAAATATTTACAAAGTTCCAAAAAAGGCTTTCATAAAAAATTCAACTGCATTAAAAAAAAAACTTAAATCACCCACACACACACACGTTAGAATTTAATTAAATAAGAAAAAAAAAAAAAAAAAGAAAAACTATACAAATGTGAAAAAGGTGTAAAGGTAACAATTTCAAAGTAACTTGTAACTTTGTGCTTCACAACAATTCAATTCTGCGGTAAATAAGTGGTTTATTAGAGAAATGATGGCATGTGTTATCTTACTACCTAACCTTATGAAGTCTCTCCAAGTAGAAAAATTGTCAGAGTTTTTATACTTACGATAAATAAAAAAGAAAAAATGCGGAAAATAATAATTGTGAAAAGAAAGAGCCTTGTAAATTGTTGCATTCTCTTATTGAAATAAGATAATATAATCCATTTTATTAAATGAAAGTTTCTTGTATGTTTACAATGCTATGATCATTATTTACTTGTAATTACTTGTGATTAAATAAGGATTTTACTTGTCACAATTATAATTATACTGAAGCTCACCCCTTAGACTGAAATGTTCTTATATTTATCTTATATTTATCAGTATCTCGTGTTTAATTGCGTTTGCTTTGTAACAACGGAAGTGTCAAAATCTATATGGTGCCTTATTATATTATAATTTTTTTCTTCTAAAAAAATATAGCTTTTTTAATAAGTTAAACATTTCGCTATTCTTTTTTATAATTTTGTATTAAAACATAAATTGTCAGTACTTTTGTTTAAACTTTGATTTTTTTTTTTCGAATTGCAAATTTCCAAAAATAAGTCAAAGAGTGGCCAAAAGCATAAAATTAAAGCATTAGTTTTTTTTTTATTATTATTTTTTTTTAGGCATTAAGCATTGGTGAAGTCAAGGGATTTCATATTTAAAAGAATACAAATGAAGTAAAATATAAAGTAAATAGAAATTTGCAATTGGATACAGTGAATTGTTTCTATTTTTAGTTTAATTTCAATATAATGTTAATATAATGTAGAATAGGTAAGCACTTTATCTTTTTGAGATACATGACGTTTTCATTAAAAGAACACGTTTCTTTCAAATATTTTTCTCTGTATTTTTACCCCAATGATAACTTTGTAAACTTTTAATAATAACTTGATTTTTTTTTCTTTTTTAAGCTGACGAAGAAAAGTTTGAAAATTCATCAACAGTTTTTTAATTTACAAAGCTTTATCATTTTGATGTTGATGTTTAAGTCAGATTACTCTCATCACAGTTGTCAACACAGTTTGCCAAAATATAGACTTTTTTCAAGTCCTTATGTATACTATTTACGTTTTGTCTTTTGCTATTAATAATTCCTGTTTTTAAGTTTTCTTTATAATGTTGACAGAAAGTAAGAAGTCCTGTAAATAACTTATGCAAACAATGTAAAAAGTATATATAAAATGAAAAAAAAAAAAAAAATATATATATATAAGGGAGTAAAAAATGTCGACTAAGTACAAAATTAGAACTTTTTTCTTAATAATTTCATACTTTATATAAATTGCTGACTTTTTTACATTTTTCTTTAATATGAAATGATAATCTTGCAAATAATGTAACTTTCTTTATTATGATATAGAATTTGAAGAACAACCAATAAATTTCACTAAGTTTTTATTTTATTGCTATTATACATTATCTAAAAGTTGGACTTATTTCTCACTGAGTTTTTGAGTAAAAAAATATCATTATTAAATGCTTCCTGATGTACACACAGTACAGTACAGATTATTTAGTACACACGATTGGGAGAATATTATTGACCATTTCAAAAACTTGAGCTAAATTCACAATGTTGTTGTTATGAGAAAAATATGCGCTGAATTTTAAATGCTATAAACTTTAATATCCCACTCGTGTGTACACCTGACTGCTCAAGCCATGCATACATTCATGTAAATACATTAAGAATACTTGCAAACTAGCGTGATAATCAAATAATCACGTGTCTTTTATTTAGTAGAAATCAGATCCAAAAGCTCTACAACAAGCGTTGGTCTTGTCATTGTTTACAAACAAATAAATAATTACAAATACATTGAATTGAAAATAGTTTTCTACAGTCTCATATCTAACGACAAATCAAACACAATATTATAATATATTAATCAGCATAATGTTCCAAATTTGAGTGCGTGTATGTATATGTATGTATACATACATACGCACATCGATTTCGTAAATTTTAGTTGCAATAAAAATATTCTGATAGTGTAATTTTCTTTTATATACGTATTAGTAATTTTTCAACAGGTTTCTAAGAAGAGAATTATTGTTAAGAATTCTAAGTTTTGATGGTAGTCGGTCACATTAAAACTGTACCAGTTTCAAGAGCAGAAATTTCACGGAAAGCATTAATTTAAGAAATTGTTCAGTTATATAGATGTAACTCTTCAGTACAAACCAATAACTTGGTTGAAAAAAGTTTAAACTGGAACTCTTTATTATAAACGTTATTTCTTCAGCGGTAAATAGTTAGTTCTTTACATCTTAAAAAACGTTGTATACATCTAACAAATTTATTATAAAGAAAGTCTAAATAATAACTTTTTATATACTTTTTTTGGTGTATTAGAAAAATTAATGATTCACTAGTCAATTTTCAGAAAATATTGATACTTGCAACAAAAATATATCATATTAAAAGTAATATTGAATGTTTGGAAAAATTCCCAGAGCGATCAACTTGTCAAAGCTATGACATGAGATACAATACATTTTGTATTTTTTTCGACGCTAAATATAATAGAACTATAGGCTTGAGAAAAGAGGATTATCCATTATCTCACTAACAAAATTGAATACTTCAAGCGTACGCACATAATGTATGTATGTATGTATAATGTATGTGTTTGTGTGTGTGTGTGTGTGTATATATATATATATATATATATATATATATATATATATATAATATATTATATATACTATTTCGATTTTTATATTATGTAAAGAATAGATGCACTGTTGCATTCTGTATGTATGTTAGATATATAGACAGGAGAGAGAGAGAGAGAGAGAGAGAGAAAGAGAGAGAGAGAGAGAGGAGATTTTGGACAGAGCTAGAGAGAACGAAATTTTGAGTTATCCGCGTCAGTTTTCATTTGCGTTTTGTCATTACGTCACCAAATCAGCCATGTACTAAACGCAAAGATTTTTTTATCCTTTTGAAATAACAAAGGTTAATTTTCACACTGTGAATAAATTTTTCTTTAAGTCAAAAAATGAAATGGCCCAAAAATAAAAGCAACCAACAATTGCAACAGAACAAGTAAATTTAAAAATGTTAGTAAGTTATTTTCTTTCTCTCAAACATCTAGATGTCCTCATTGATAGTATATTTAAGTATGTGCTTTATTTATTTATTTAGTTTTATTTTTTGCTGTTTCTTTATTTGCAAAAATAACGCTATATTATGTAATTAATGAAAACAAATGAACTATAAAAATATAGTAGTAAGTATTTAGAACGACAATATTATTTAAAACTTATTATATATTATTTTTAGATAGTTATTATTAAAAAAAAAACTTAATCAATCATTAACAATTTTGCTATTTTTATTAGTTACCTTTAATTGATGCATTCAAATTTAACTTATTCGATAAACAGTATGTACCTGAGTATAGTAACTGAAATAAACACACACACACACACAAGGTAAATTAAATTTTAATGTAATTGAATCACTTAAGCAGGTGCCAAATGACTTTAAATACATTTTAAATGGTAGAATAAGTTGATTAGTCAAATGTACAGAAGAATTTTCACACACGAATAAAGCATTGTTCTATGTTAGTATATAGCGTTGGAATGAATTATAATATAATCATCCGGCCAGTTTTGACTCGACTTATTTCTTATCTAAAACTGTGCAGACGGATTAAGGAAATGCCTGTTGAAACGTAAAAAGGTTTTGCATGACAGATAGAATAGGACGTTTGGCTCCACTGTAATTGAGAGTACATACGCATAGTACGCATATAGTACGCACATACGACGCACATACAGTATGTACTGTATACATTTTATTTAAAATATTATTTATGTACTTGGGGAACCCAGTAAGACATGCATAGAAACAATTAAAAACATACTTTCTTATTTTTGAAATGAGCAAAGATGCTTGATAGCAAATTAAATTATATCTTTCAAATTGTACCACTTGATTGTAGTTAAGCCGGCGTAGTTAATTTTTGTGTGGATAGTTGCAACAAAAGATAACTGTAAGTTTTAACTCATAGATTCAACTATATAGTGTTGCAACTTACGGTGAAATACGTTGTTTTTTGTTTGCTCCTGTGTTTCTATTTTTTTTAATGACTATTTATAAAATTTGAAGCCGCTTAAAACACACAACTAATGTTTGTTGCAAAACAAAATAATTAATAAGCATTTTATGGAGATCAGTGATGTTAACAGTGTGACATCACACATTTTTACCCAGTCTTTTTAAAATCTCCAATTCAATGAAGAGTCATTACAATTTTTGTATAGAAATGTAAAAATCAAAGATATAAAATTATAATGATTAATTAAATATGTGTGTTTGTGTGTGTTAATATTGCGATGTGGCCTATTATGATTCAGAGAAAATATTTAATTTGCTTGGACTTTAAAATACAGAGAACAAGCTTACTCTCGTTCCCAATAGGCAAAGAAATAAAAGTGATGATAATATCTTTAGTTTTTTAAATTATTTTATGTTAGGGGAGATTGTGATAATTCCTTAGGTATTTAAAAAAGTCTGAAGAGTAATATTGTTGTATAAATTAAAAAGAATAGCGTTTTTTTTTTTTTTTTTTTTTTTTTTACTCAAGCACAAACTTAATTATTAATTTTTTAGGTAACATTTTTCCAAAATCTGCGAGAGATTTAGGATCATTTTATGTAACAGTCGTTGAACGTTACTCAAATCAGTTCCTTCCGTAATGCATTCCACAAAGGCGCGTTTGTATGATGAGTTTCCCTCAATGTGAAATTACATCGCAGTTTAATCTGTATTATTATTTAGTCGTGTTTACATTCCATGCTGTAGCTTTGTCCCCGTCATAGAGAAACCTCTATTAAATAAGGTTTACTTATCATGTTTTAAAGAAATTAAAAAAAAAAAAAAAAATCCCAATTTGGAGTCTTTTGATGAAATATGGGAACCTCAAAAGTTCAAAGTCTCAACTTAAAAGGTACCTACATTGACGAAAATTTCAAGTTGCTCACAGTTTTTTCTATATAAAAATTTAAGCTTTTTAAAGTTACTTTCTAATGGTTTATGGAATTTGATATTTTTTAATTGAGATTTAAATTGTAGCTAATAATTTTTATTTAGAGTAGCATCCAGGATGGGAAACTTTTTAGGGACACTTAAAACCACTAATAACTGTCTCTTAATTTTTTACTAATCGTAATTCCTAATCCTAAACATGTCCAATACGGAGTTAAAATGTATTTTTATTTTCCGTGTTCTATACAAATATTATTATTTTGCGGGGTAAAATGAGAGACAAGTGCATGATTTGATACTGTTGAAAATTCTTGGAACTCCTCATAGAGGGGCTAGATTTACAATAATTATATAAATATCAAACTCATACAAAAAAAAAAAAAAATCACTGGCTAAAAGTTAGGCAAAGGACATAAAACATGAAATGGCTTCATTTACCCTAGGTTGAGGGCAAATGATATCAGTTGCGTCAAAAATAATAATAATGAGGATTAATTTCAAAACGTGTAATTTGTATTGATTGGATAACAAAAAATGTTAAGCTGCTTAATATTAAACGTCTCTAAACTTTCAATCCGTAGTTTTAATAGTAAATGAAATGTTTTTTCTAGTTTATATATTGTAAAGAGAGTACCATTTGAAGCAGCTTGCCCTAAACAATTTAGCTGTTGTGTAAATATTTCTCATTCTATTGTATTAACTGCATGCTTATTAATCATTGTTCCTGATGCAATTTTTACTATAGTTTACTTCAAAATAGCAAAACATTTGAAAATAAAACTATAAATTTACTCCCAATAAATCAAGCATCATTCTGGTGATATTTCAATATAATTATGCAGTTTTATTAATATTTATACACGCACAATAGTTTTGATTTGTAAGATATATAAAGTGTTTGCAAGGAACTACTCGCTTTCTCATATTACAAGGTTGAAGCAAATAAACGAGCAAGCAACGATACTTACAAGAGTACCTGCCTCAAGCTACATAAAAATATTATACATAAGATATAAAAATAGGGATAAAAAGAATGAGAATAAGGAACGTGATGCAAGCAAGCTACCTTCTTCTAAACTTATTCAGTACTGCATGATAAAATAATATATTATTTCCAGGGACGTAAAGATATCATCACTGAAAAAAGCAACACCGCATTATTTCATAGATATGCAGTACACAACCAAGTCTGTCCACTTATTCTGGGCATAAAATTTAAGAAGTTAATATTTTACTTATTTTATTTGCACACGAGGAAGTAGTTTCTGGCCAGGAGACGAGGGAAATAAACTTAAGTTAAAAATTTGCTTGCATATTTTAGGAGCTTTAAATTTTTTTTTTTTTGCTATCAAATTTAAACATATATAATATATAATATAAGTGTAAAATAAAATAAATACATCTTCAAAAAAAAAAAAAAAAAAAAAAAAAATGGTGCTTCTTACTGTATATTTAACGAAGGGTAATAATATAGTTCAAATTTTGATTCCAAGATTTTCTTGAAAGAATTTTTATATTCTATTAATAATAAATGATTTTGTACTAAATAAAATATGAACAAAAAGTGAATACTTAACAAATAATACAGTGTAAGATTCGTTCGCAATAAAAAGTATTTTGTGTGAAACATTGAAAATTTTGCACTCAATTCCAAATCTGTGATGGAATGAACGAAAAGAGGAACTATTATAAAATACAAATTATTGTTTCATAAACATGGATTAAAAATATTTGTATATTACTCATTCAAAATATATAACTCTTTAAAGATGATAGTCGTTTATCCAACAATTTGGGTGCTACATTATTATTTCTATATTCACATGATTGAAATAAAAATATTTGTTTCACATGGTTTTATACAACTTAAAGGCATAAACAATAATATTAGCATTTATATCAACAAACACTTGATGGGACTTACATAAATAACATTAGTTTGTCTCAAAACCTAACTGTAACGTCGTAGCAATGATCAGAAAATTTCGATTTACGCAACCCGCACAACATTTTTACACCAATTTTTGCCTGTTTATGACGTCAGAAACTAGAATTGTCAAGTAAATAGCATACTTAACAATATTTTCACGCTCTACATGGGCTACATTTATATTCTGGTAAAAATTGTCATCAGTTTTGCATGGAGATCCCATTTTGTGTTTAATCATTAAAAAACATGCACATATTAATGTGGTCAATAGCTTTAAACAAATTAATTGTACTCAAAATGTGTTTTGCTTTCAGGTATATGGCCATCATGAACCCTTTACGACCACGTATGGGTCGGCGTACAACATTATGCATCGCTGCGTGTATTTGGATTGTAGGCTCCATTTTATCGTTGCCAATGCTCGTCTTCTTTACCACATATCAACATGATTTTCCGGACGGTAGTACTCGAGTCATCTGCTATTCCGAGTGGCCAGATGGTCAGACTAATCAGAGTTTCCTGGAGTATCTGTAAGTACGACTCAAGTAGTTAAACTGTGTTAGTTTACTGTCCTAAAAACTCAACAATAACCTAATGGCAATGCAGTACTGAGATATGAGGAGCGTTATAGACCAACTATTTGAAATAAATTTTTTAATGAGTTTTGTTTCAATTATTAAAGCTAAATTGCTTTCGCAAATAATGAAATATTATCTTATTGTTTCTCCTTTTTTTTTTTACCTATATCCCACAATTATTATGAATAGTGCAGATTTTTAATTATTCTCATAAGCCGTAGCGTAATAATAACGATAAGAGTGAGTTATCTTTGTACGCTTACGTGAAATGAAGCACAGATTTTTTTTATTATTTATTATTAAATAGATCCTTTCTATTCTCAGAAATCAAGCAAAAATCTACATATAGGAATATATCAATTTGTTTTACTTTTTAGAACTTGGTTAATTTTAATATTTTAGTGTCAATAAACAGTAATTACCATTTATTTTTTATTATTATTTCAAACCATTCCTTTGCTGTGACAAAAAAAAAAAAAAAAAAATAGCATGATTAAGAAAGAAAATACTGAAAATGCAGCAAATAAAAAGTTAAGTTGAATTATTGTGATAAATTATGCCTCCTGTTAATTTCCATTTATCACACAATATTCATTTTGTGCAAAAGTATTACTATAAAAATGTCTTCTTTCTATATGATCAAAGTAAATTATTATTCCGAATGACAAGAGGAAAACGTAAAAAATTTCCACATCGATATGATAAAAAAAAAATTCACCTCTCCTTATTCTTTCTTCGCCAACTTGTTCCAATTTGCTTTTAACTTTGATGATTATACTATGTGAAAGCAATCACCTTTCAATAATTTATTGAAACTCATTTCTTGAATTTTTTATCATTGCAAATTCAAAGAAATTCATGTTTAGTCAATACATTAGTAATTGCCAATTTTATAAGTGTTCCTATACACCTAATATATTAAGAAGTAGTTCATTTATTGGTATCAATAAATGATGATTTGCATTGCAATTATCCCCTCAATAACAATGCATGTTATAATTAAGTTTGCCTCTATATAATATAAACACATTTTTGATAATAAAACAACTATGCTATTACAAACAAAGTTTCCACAATCATCAATAGTAATGAATAATTTTAAAAATATAAAAAAAAAGTTACAGCAAATAAGAAAGAATTCTTACAAAAGAAATAATTTGTCATGCCAAGAACATTTTTGATGTTATCGCGAGGAAAAAAAAAAAAAAAAAAAAAAAAAAACATTGAAAAAATATCTCGGAATAAATCAATATTGTTACTGTATAAATGAAAACAAATTTTGTTTGCTTCTATCGTTTATGAATGTATTATAATGTGAGAGCTCTGGGAGTTTTATCCAATTTTTAAATATCTCTGCCACGATTAATATGCATAAACACATTAATACACCACTATTTAATATTTCTGCATACAGGTATAATGTATTCTTCATGGTGCTGACGTATTTTCTACCTATCTGTTCGATGACTTATACATACGCGAGAGTTGGCATCGAGTTGTGGGGCAGCCAGAGTATTGGCGAGTGCACTCAGCGACAGCTGGAGAACATCCGTTCCAAGCGACGTGTAAGTCTTTGCAATGCAAAGTATTGCAAGTTGCATGCAAATAACATAGCATTTTCTTGTAACAAAAACTTCGGCGAAGCAAATGCAGACTAATTATTTAGAGAGAGAAAGAGAGAGAGAGAGAGAGAGAGAGAGAGAGAGAGAGAGAGAGAGAGAGAGAGAGAGAGGCAGTGCATTAGTTGTAGCTGCTGTTGCATTTAGTTTGGACTTAATCAATATAGTTTTGATAAATTCGTTACCATTCAGACAACAGTAAAAAAAAATTTAAAAAAAAAAATCACATTTTAAGTTCCAGATATAAAAGAATGTAAATATTTTTTACAAATGTTTGTAATCTGAAGGTAAATCTGATGTGGTTCTTGGATATTCTCAAGTATTGAAATTGATTAATATATAAAATACGTAAGACAGCAGAGCAAGTATAGCTGCGTGAAATTCTTATATTATTCAAATGATGTGATAAAAGTAAAGGACAGTATTATAATGAGTGAGAATAGAATTTATTACTGCATGTTTTAATCATTTTAATGCAAACTGTAGAATAAGTGTAATAAAATATGTTTACCACCCTAATACTATATGATATAGTATTATGTAGCTTACGGATGCATCAACAACGTAAGAACTAAAGTATGATTATAGTAACTACTTTGGCACTGTATAACATTTATTCCTCATATTTAATTTAAACCTGAACAAAAATGACTTTTTTAAAGTATATTAGTCTCCTCTATATAAGCTGCTTTATTAAAAAATTATTTATAGTAGAGTAGAGTGTATTATTTTCTTCCTCATTGATCCGCAGTTTGCCTCTCTATTTGTGTTAATCTTGAATTTTTCCGAGATATTGCATGTATGTATGTATATAGTGAAATAGCTGGAAACTAAAGAAACACAACAGAGAAATAAAGAAGTAAAACAAAGAGCTTTTTGGCAAGCAGTAAAACATTTATTTGATTTAATAGCCCAGCTATATTGCTCGGAATTCTATGATGGTGTAAAACCTTGTATTAATTCAAGTATAGCTATATACTATCTTTATACAAAAGCAAATGTGTAAACAATCAAAGAAATGCATTTACAATAAATTTTTAGAATGTGTTCATATTATATTATTTGTTCCTATTTGTGGAAAGTTTAACAAAGTCATTATAAAATTATAATAATAATAAATAATTTTTATTAAGAGGCCAAAAAAGGTACATACATGGTCCTCTGCCATTTTTTAACGATAATCACTTGTCAGAGTGTTTCATAATTTCAGTTTTATTCAAATACATATATTTATAAGTTTTCAATAGAATATTATTTAAAATATTCATTAAAAAGTATTTTCACTGAATAGGAAGTACAGACATTTATCACAAACATTTTATTGCAGGATCGCACAATTGCAAAATTTTGATCTTTCTGATTAAAAATCAAAGAAGAAGGAAAAAAAAAAAAAAAAAAAAAACTTAATGGACTCGAAATTTGCTTTTTCTTTATTCAGTTATGTATTAAAATATTTAATGATATTGAAAAGATGACTAAAATATTAATATTTAAGCAGAAGGTTAAATAATGGAACATTTCAATTGTTATTAAGATGCCAAGAAATGAAGAGCAATGCCATTGATGTTATATTCGAGCGCAGCCTGCGCCGAGTGTATTCGCTCGTACATATGATATGGTATAGCACCTTGTACTGTCAGCATGGGCCAACCTGGGGCCCACTGCACATATCATCTCATAGTCTCTCTGTCTCTTTTCTGTCAACGCATCTTAAGAATAATCATGTCTCGCTATTGTTGAACTGCATAGTGTTTCACAATTACATCCAATGTTAAATGCTCTATGTTCCACCTCCAATAACAAGAGGATTATTACATGTTGTGTGTACATTTATCTTTGAGAACTTTGCAGCATAACATATTGAACCTGGGAAAATCTGTTAGATGATAGTTACAAATCAATCTAGCATTTCAGATAGGATTGTGTTTCAGGTGTTCGTATAAATTAAAGTACATTAAACAAAAAATTAAGTCACTTAAAATTTATTTTTTAACTCTAAATAATAGTTCCATTGCAATAACTATGTATGTATAAAAATGTATCGATCTTTATTGCTTCTTCATGAGATTAAATACATTTTATTATCGATAATAATAATGTTTTAAAATATAATCTTAAGTGGTTTTACTACGTAGCTCATTCAAGCATGATTACGTTCAAAACAATACGAAATAACACCGTCAAATAATTTGCGAGAAAACGTTTAATATAGGGAAATAATAATAAGACACGTACAACAAAACACTAATGTTTTACAGTTCATGTTCATATTCATATAAACAGGAACCACAAAGAAAATAGTGTACTTAAATTTAATACTCTCGCTATAGTATAGGGTATATTTCATTTTTTTTTCTCCATCAAAGTTATAGTGATTTTATTTTAAGATCATAAAAAGTGGAATGTAAATTGTTACGGTGAAAAGTTATTACAGTTGACTAGATTGATCTTTTGAGACTATAGAAGATAAAATAAACATTAATCTTAAATGTGCACTCTTGAAAAACTTGAAGCACAGATGAGTTAAAAGTAGCTTCTTTGAGACTTCTGCACAGGCTTCAAAGACTTCTTTTTGCTGATTAAATTTTAGTTGAGGCTTGTGTTCATTAGATCGTATAAACTTTAAACCTTAATATAATTTAATTAAATTGAAGCTCACAATAACAAAATATTTTCATTATTATTGGAAATTTAAAAGCTAATAATAATATGCATTTTATGTATTTCCGCATTAAGTCAATTAGTTATTGGCTGCCAATCACAATGAGAAGAGCTAAAAAACGGGAAAAGCATAAACTAGGTCATCAAAGAACAATTTTTCTGTCAAATTAATATTGACAAATTTATAAACATATAATTAATAATTAATAAATATAGAAATTGTACTTTATTTCAACTCATGACTTTCCAAAAACGTAACAAATACATAAAGTATTTCATTTTCGTGAGTATATTAGAATACAAATAAAACATCGATAAAATTAGCAGCAATAAAAGTTTAAAAAAAAAAAAAAAACTTAAACCTCGTTAAATTATGCCTAGTATTAAAATTAGTCCTAGTAATTAATAAAATAACAATAATGTAATTACTATTAGTAGTATGCTTATTTAAATTTTTTAGGAATTTGTGCAGTAGTTTTCTCAAAAATAACAAAAATTGCAAAAAAAAAAAAAAAAAAAAAAAAAAAAAAAACTCTTAAGCGTAACGTTAAATTAGGGGTCCCTTGCCTTTTTCCAGTGCGCCTCTGATGACTGCTACGTCACCACTGATTAGAAGAACTTTCATTAAATTGGAAGAAATTAACTTTGAAAATTTTTCATACTTATACGAGCAATATAGAGTAATTAAAATTTTCGTGACATTTCTGAAGCTATATATTTAAATATCAACGTTGATTTGGCAGGAATCATTAATTTCTAATTTATTTTCCATTCACAAAATGGCAGCTGCGGGTTTGTGACGTCACATCATGCCTGTTTCCGCGCGCGTGGACTAGTGAGCTGTGACGTCACAAACCCGCAACTGCCATTTTGGGAATGGAAAATAAATTAGAAATCAATGACTCGCCGGCCAAATTAACGTTGATATTTAGGTTTATTAGGATATTAGACATGTTTTTTGTTCAAGGTGTTCTACGCCTTTAATACTTTTCTAAATAAAGTGCCTTACTTTTTGGTCGATGAACTAAACTCACTATCACAAATTAATATGTAGTTTACTTTTATTCAGCTTAATATTTGAATTAACTTATTTGAATGCAAGCAACTATGCAAACTGTTTAATTTGACGTTTTTTGGCTTGTCCAATTTTCTACAATATCTGCCAAACACAATTCAGCACTACAGCAGTTTCAAGTTACTACACACATAGAATCAACATCAAATTTTCATTCTGTATAATTTGAATGTCATGTTTTTGCTATAAAAAGAAAAACTATCTATAGAAGGTCCATAAACATAGAAAAATAAATGCTTTAAGGTTTAAATTTTATAACCTTGTGTACTGTACAGTGCATAAATTTTTTACCTTTAAAATTAACTTTTGCTTGAGCCAGACCTTTCATTTTTTTTTTTTTGTTGTTTGTAATTTTTACATTTAAAAGCTTTAACAAAAAAAAAAAAAAAATAAAAAAAAATAACTACACAACTCAGTGTTTTAATGTGATGTGTTATTACACTGTCCTAAAAGTTTATTCACATTATTTACTAAATCGTTTACTAACATTATTGTATAGACGCATAATATAGGAATAAATTACTGTACGCACTCACGCAATGTGATGCATTCATAGTTTTTGTCAGCATTAATTTCAATAGTAAAATAAATAAATACTTCTTATTGACTTCTCAATTACTTCTTAGGCGTATAAATATTTATTTGCAAGGGACCATTTTTATGTTCCTAATTGTCAACATGAATGATCTCGATATAATTTGATTACATAGCTGCATACAGTCATCTGTTGGGAGGAGATTGTGTGTTATATGACTTGTACTCTGGAAAGACATGGAACGTAATAAAATCTTTTATCTTCCATCTTAAATCTTGGCAGATATTATTTGAGGACTTCTCGTTTTTGTATTTAATATTTTTCAATTTTTTATTTCAATCAAAGTCATTCTTGACTTTGTTGAAACTTTTAAAATAATTTCTTACTTTTCCAGGATTTACTGGTTATATATTTTTTTCGATAACGTGCATAATTATGTTATGATAGACTTTTCCCAACATTATATTTTTTTTATTAAATATAATTCAGTAATATATTTATAAACATAATTCTATTGTATTTCATATTTTAATTGATATATAGGTTGTGAAGATGATGATCGTTGTAGTAATGATCTTCGTTGTATGTTGGCTGCCATTCCACGTATATTTTATCGTCACTTCTCACGTGCCCGAGATCACCAATTCCTCGTACATTCAGGAAGTATACCTCGCAATCTACTGGCTAGCAATGTCCAACTCCATGTACAACCCAATCATTTACTGCTGGATGAATTCAAGGTATTGTTGGTGTTTTACTTTTTTTTTTCTTTTATATATATATATATATATATATATATATATATATATATATATATATATATATATATATATATATATATATATATATATATATAAACTGAGCACATTTTGATAAAAATCAATAAACCATTTTTCATTATAATAGTTTATTATTTTTATAATTGTAATTTATTATTGTAATATCATAATAATATAATAATATTATATCATATTAATTACTAATATGATAAGTTTTGTGTGTGTGTGATATTTATTATTTATGTTCAATATATGAATAAGGGATGTTGATAAAAACCTTAAAAATAACAACTACTTCATACATTTAGGGAGAGTAAATGAAAATCAACACCTGGCCCATATTTTATTTGGAAACACACTTTTGGTTTATATAATTATTAACCAATGAGTCTATTCACAGATTTCGACGTGGCTTCAAACAATTTTTCTCGTGTTGTCCATTCGTATCTGTGCCCCGCGAACCACTGACGAGGCGTGAAGTTGTCACCAGTCGCTACAGCTGTTCTGGGTCTCCGGAAATACAATGTCGCATCATTCGTAACGGTGACCATCCAGGCAAATAAGTTTTTTTTTCCTTATATATGTTGGTAAATTATTTTTTAACTGAATTTCTAACTGAATTAACGGAGTTGAGTAACAAACTTAAGTAACATTACTTTTATATTTTCTTTTTATTATTACTATATTTTAGTTGATTGTTGTTTTTACATTATACATATATATATATTATATATATATATATATATATATATATATATATATATATATATATATATATATATATATATATATATATATATATATCAATTATTTATAATATTATACGTTTGTGCGTAAAAAAAATACCTATTGCTATACGCATATAAGTTTATATGATGATCAAAACTGACATTAAAATACGAACTTTAACAACCCCTGTAATTAAATTTGCAACATTTCCTGCTGCACAAAGAATTAAGCTTTTAATTTATATAATTATAATTTTCAATAACAGAGGAGTGTATTAAAATATTATATTTGTGTTCTTTGTAGTTTAATATATAGTAGTGGAGACGGAATGCCTTTTTTTTTTCTACAAAATTTTCATTAGCAAGCTTAATTGTTTGCATATAAGGTAGAACGCAATTCCGTATTTTCCTTGAACTTCATATTATTTGTTTATATTTTATCAATATTGTATAATTATAATAAAATACGAGGTTTTGAAACTGCATGCTTTTTATGTAATAAAAAACGTTTTATCCTGCAACCTCTAATTCAATGTTCTCTTAAGTTATATATCAGTGTAACAAAATTATTTTCATTATTTTGCGAGGGTAAAAAATAGCTGCTAAATAGATATGCAAATAGATATGCAAACTAAACTTGAAGAAATACTTATATAATAACGAACTGAAAATACAATTTACTACTTTTTTTTTCTTCCCACCACTTCTGACATTTTAAATAGCATCTTCATTTAATTAAAATTTCAATGCATCATATTAATTATCTAAGGAACCTTTTTTTTTTCTTTTTTTTTAAATTAAATTCTTATACACTTACCAAAAAACTGAAGTAATTATTTGAAATTTCAGGTACTGTGCACATCCCACTTCAGTTGGCAGCTGGAGAGAATGCTGCAGGTGGTACAAACAATAGCGGCAGTCGTGGCTCCGGTCCTCATTACTATACATTCCGCGGTGGTGGTGCTGCTGGTGGAGGTTCAAGATGGCGAAGTGGAGGAGCCAACGTCGGAGAACAAGGTGGGACAGCTTCTTGACAGGAGCAGCGGCGCACTCGAGTCCAAACCTGGATTTGAGCGTGCAAATAACAACATGGCTATTTATTGACTTGCGGACATATCCTACAAAATGGATGCAACATATTATATGGAACTTTAGGGTCTAAGATAATCAACATGGCAAATTTGGAAGGAAGAATTCTTAAGATTGTTTTTATCCTTACTAACTTTCCTGTTATGAAGTTCTGAGGTGTTTCAAAAAAAGGGTTTCTTATCAATGAACAAGCTTAATTTGGTGTGTGTGTATATATATATTTATATATATATATACATACACACACACATATATAACTATATAACCTGCTGTAATTAACCTCTATGATCCTTCAATCATTTTAAAAAGAGATAAAAACAAGAAAATAGTCATGGGTTATTCTAATACAGCACACATAAATTTCTTTTCACACGAGCTAAAGCACCTTGCATAATGTGTGCCGAGTTCTATGTATCGTATATATAACTTCCCCCCCCCCCCCCCCCCCCCCTCAAATAATAATAATAAGTTATTTAGGCAGTTATATAAATAATTATTTGTATATACCCACATTACCTAATATTGAAATTGTTGTGTTTATTTTTTGTTAACTTTTAGCTCTTACTGGGCTACATATGAAAAAGGACATATAGTACGCGTGTTAGCACAATTACATGCCCATTCCTCTCGTGTTGTTTCCTATTCAGTTTATATAGTTAACTGATAATTAATCATATATACACATAATCAAATGATCACAGTTCATTTGATAATAACCAATTTTGAGGTAAATATTCAAAAGACAAGTTATATAATAGGCATATCATAATTATAGTCTCCAAGATAAAAATACACATTTATTCCAAAATGTGCTGTTTTATTATTACTTTTTTCCCCAGCACCACATTCATGTGTTAAATACTTACTGCTATTAAGCATTTGATGTTACAGAAAATTAACCAAGTGTGTGTTACATTAAATATATATATATATATATATCAAGGAAAATAATAGGGAAAATCAAAACGCTTCTTTCATTTTTGATGCAAAAAAAAATATATATCGTATAATTAAGATAGCCATATGAATATCGTAGATACATGTGAGAAAATTAATTGACATATTGTAATAAATAAGCTCCATATTGGTATACAAATATAACTGTAGTAGACTATAAATACGTGTTTAATAAAAATGACTATGTACTATCTTCATAATATAGCCTACTTTATTTTTCAGTTTTTGTATTTTCCAAAATTTCTGTTGTAAAAATAAAGTATATAAAAAAGCTTACTGGATAAGCTTTTCATATATATAAAAAAATAAATATAATATTGTAATAAAAAAAAATAAAATGCTATAAAACAATGTATAGAATTATACCCTGTATCTGTGAAATATAGGAAAAAATATATTGTAATAAGGTCCATAGTTATACATAAACATTATAATTGTTGCAAAATTTACAGTTTTTGTAATAAAATATTTGTGGTTTTACTATTCGTGTTTAGACTTTATTTCAATAAAATACACCAGTAAAACAAATGTCATTTTTTTTAATGGAGGTAAAAAAATCAACTATGAAAAGACGTGCAAACTACACGGGGATAAATGTATAAACTCTTGGGAATCAAAAAAAAATTTTTTTTAATGTTCTTAACCCGTCTAATTATGTACAGTATTTGTCTATAATTTAAATGTAAAAATTATTAAAAAATGTACATATGTACATTTTTATTACATTTGTACATAATATAATAATATATTATAAACACTATATAGTAAAATATTATTTTTATCAATATGTGATGTAAAAAAGTATTGAACCACCAGTTCAAATATTAATAAAAACAATGTAATATTTTAATACTTGCTTAGTTCCAAGTTAAGAATTTTTATTTTTATTATTAATTTACTTTATTAAGAAAATGATATGATTGGAATTAAATGAAAATATGAGATTATATGAGTGTGTGTGTGTGTGTGTGGGAACATTTTGACATTTTGCATCTACATAGATTCAAATATTTTAAAAAGAACTTCGTCATTATTTTGGTCCAAAGAAAAACTATATCTCTATAAGAATACAATATTTATTAAAGTGTGTGGAAACTATTCCAAAATTACTATTGATACATGTTCATATTTATAATATAAAATATATATGTCTAATTTTAGAGGATGATAAAATATTTAAATAAAATAAAATCAATTAAAAAAACTTAACTCTTCATTGTGATGTACAACTTCTGAGATTTTTTTTTTTATTTATTTGTGTCTAATGAAATGTAATGCAGTTATTAAAATACTTCAATTTAACATATGTTACATGTAAATTTATTATGTCATTTCCTTACATAAATATAGAGAAAAAATCTCAGCGTGTACTAATTATATATAATAATTGTATATATATTAAAATAATTTTTACTCTTTATGAAATATGCCAATCTGTGGCAAAAAAGTGGTCATCTACTGTTTAAGAATCACAGCAAAATAATACATAAATATACCTATATAACTATATACATATTATATATAATAAGATAGCAACAAATATATTTATGACTATTGATGTATGAATGTATAGACGTTTAAGTAAATTAAAATCAAAGTGTTCATTTGAAACAATTACTATGGTCTTTTTATTCCAATCCTATACTATTCCAAAAAGCAAATTTTTTTTTTTTGTATTTATTATTATTGTTATTATTTGGTGCAAAGTAAACAGGCTAAAAGTATAAAGAAGATTAGAGGATGCTGATATGGGGATACAACACGCAATTTTTCTTCAAAACTTGCAGATGATAACGCATAAAAAGGTAAAGAGGTAATCATTAAAAAATGATTTTTTTAGACAATGAAATGACAATGAAAGTACCAATGGTGCATGAAGTACCAAAATAGGTGAAAAAGGCCGATTTATGTCTTTCATTTAATGCTATGACGCTATATATGACTCTATAATAATTAATATTAAATTTACGAGATCGCAAACATAAATAATCGATCGCACACTTCTGCAATGTATTTTACAGGAATTTTTAGAATGTATACTCTAACCGAATATAATAAAATAATAATTACAATAAATGAAACTATGCAAAATGAACACTCTGTCTAACTAAAAATAAGTTAAAACATAATATTATGCGATGCGCCATTCTATACTATTAAAATTCAAAAACTTT
The DNA here is from genome assembly GCA_949318235.1 of Ecdyonurus torrentis. Classification (NCBI taxonomy): domain Eukaryota; kingdom Metazoa; phylum Arthropoda; class Insecta; order Ephemeroptera; family Heptageniidae; genus Ecdyonurus; species Ecdyonurus torrentis. The sequence continues at coordinate 57,728,560 of OX439127.1, forward strand.
AAACTCGATGGTGCGTAAATTTGTTTAACTTTGACCAACTTTAAGGCGATGTTTGCCATCTACATTCATTTATGAAAACTTGGAGAACCGCACACTTCTGTTGTAGACTCTGTATGTATGCGCAGAACAATAAATTCAACCTATTTTGTGAGATTTACCATGGGTTTGCGTGTTTGGTTTCCTTTCCACGCACGACTTTTGATGGGTCGTCAGTAATCGAATAAACTCTTTGTAACCGATAACCAGCCGATAACATTTTGCAGCCGTTCCCAATCCGATCCGTTTTGTGTGTGTCAGCTGGAATGAGTACTTTGTGTGAAAGTTAAATATTAGTGATAGTTGAAGTTTATTTGTCTAATTAATGAACATTTGCGTTGAATATAAATAATGGATCGAAGAAAATTATCGTAAGTAATTCACGTCTCGTAATAATCGTTAAGAAAAATGTATGTAAAATATATAATGCTCGCATTGTCAATTTCTATAAATTTCATTGTACATACCAATGCGGTTTTTCTCTTAGAATCCTGGTAATGAAAAATCATAAAAAAGTTTGTTGTAAATACATATTACAGAGTATGTATATAGTAATAAAATGAAACTTTTACAATGCAAGACATGCTTATAAGCATTTGCATATTATGGTAGCCTACATAAATAATACAGTGCATATTTATATGCAATGGAATAATTATGTATGTGTTGCAAACAATATGGATATAATGTCGTTTGAGAATTACCAGTAAATTATTATATTTTATGTAGGTTTGCATTTTATACTCGCTGCATGAACGCTTTTGGCAATATTGCAAACATATAAGAAGTAGAAAATTCTAAGTAATATTTACAGTATTTGGCGGCGGTATGATTATACAGAATTACAGATAAATAATGCTATGAATTCTAATTATGTATGGGATATGCAGTAAGATTACTGATCTTTAATTAGTATAAAATCACAAACATAATTATATGTATGTAGTACATATATGTATGTACATAATGTAATAGTTACACCGGCTATATGCATGCGTTACAGTACCAATATCATTGCATTTACTACTGAATATGATGTTTATATGATAGTGTATGTATGTACAAAATGTACATACGTACTATGCAGTACATACAAATGTATATAAACATATAATTTATAATATAATTAATTATATGTGTCCTTTTGTACTCTGGCCGATGAAGGAACGTGATAGATTAATTTGATTTAATTTAATCTTTTAGTAAATAACATATTATATAATATGTCTTATGCATTCTCATGACCACCAAAAAGATTAGTCCTATATGGTACCACTGTTGTGGGATTGATATATATTTCTCAAATGACTCGAGAGGAGATTGGAGAGTTAGCAAAACCAAAATTATTTTCACAACCCGGCATCAGAAATACAGACAGAATGTTTATTCCGATTAACAAAGTTTGTAAATATGCAGTATGTGTGCAATTCATTTATAGACACACCTATAAATCCTCTTCGACTGGAGCTTAAATGTGTAAAAAGACCAGTAAGTGCTTAATTTGTAAAAAAACAAAACAACAACAACAACACTAGATGTTCAATATGTTCTAAGAGTGTTCTCAGCGTATAAAGGTGACATTTTCCAAAAGTAATTATGTAGGAAGGAATGATTACTGACAAAAAATTCAATTTGCTAGTGACACAGAAACCATAATGTGAACAAACTTGACATGTTCAGACTTATATTTGAATGACAGACTCCATGTCCAAGATAAATAAATTGTAATGGATTGAATACTCTGTAGAAGTACTGTACTGTCATGTTGTTTTATATGTTTTAGTTGTATCTTACATTGCAATGGACAAACATTTCGAATCGTTTGCTCAAAATTATTGGACTATTTGTCGTATTTTGTACATATACGCACAAGTGAGTTACTTACTTACATTATTGTCCTTGTTGTGTCACATTATGTAACTGAAATATAATGCAGACAACTACAACTATGTATCTACATAATTATTCTTATTGAAGACACAACTGCAATATGAATACTATATTTTAGTTGCGCTTACGTTTTTATTGGAAATGCTCGTAATGAATAGCTTTGAATGATGTGATAACATTGGACATGCCTGGGTCAATAAAGAAATCTTATCTATTACAGTACCTTTAACAAAATACTGGATTAAAATCTACTTTTATTTAGTTTTTTTTTTTGTTTTGTTTAATAATATATATGTTATTTATATTAATTAAAATCGGTTAAAAATATTACTGATCTTTTCATAAGCACACACTAAATTTACATTAAAATCACTTAAACTCATTGCAAGCAAACTTAATTTCTCCATTTAAAAGAAAAAAGAAGAAATAATAATAATAAAAAAAGCTAAGTATTCCTTGGGCTTATGTAATACGTATACCTAATATATAATACTGTACTGCAATTTGCACGACATTTTTAACATTTAAAAAGTTACCCCTCTATAATTAATATACTGAATATGGATGTAAGTGATTCTAAATTACATTGCATTTGACAGTTGATTTCTATGTTAATGTCATAAAAATGTGATTTAATTCTGCTTCTTGAATACTTGTATAATATGAATATAAATATAAAGCATCGACTGTATAATGTTTCATCAAATCATGTGGAGTGTAATTTTGATTATTCAATCAATACGATAGTAGATCATAATATTGTCTTCCTTACAGTTTGACGTTTCCTGCAACAAATATATTTCTGTCGTCGTAATCAACGTTGCCAATAAATATGACTGTTTTATCATTTTTTTTTTAGCACGTACTGTAGTAGCTTTAGCATTATTTCTAATTATTTTAATTCATTTAAAAGTCATATTTTAATTTAATTTCGCTTAATTGTTTCATCTTTTATCACTTGAGGTAAGAAGGGAAGTCACTTAGTTTCCTTATACATTGAGCATATTATATGTATAACAGTACGCAAGACAGTAAATTAATATTATTGATAATGGAGGTTTAAAAAATATAAATCTGTACAGAAAAATACAACGACAACTCTATACGCTTGGAAAAAAGTTCGAGAATACTGTTCGGAACACGTATATGACTTAATTAAATTTCAATTTTCTTCAGCCAAATATGGTACTGATATCCGTAGTTTTATAAATTGAAGTTAAACTAGGTATGTGAATACAAAATATTAATTAGCGAGAGAATACGGAACATTTTCTCAAGTACAAAAAGACGTGGAATTCAATTTAGATGTCGTTCAACCGGTAGAATATTTTATTTTCCCAAGAATTAACTTTTCATTCTTTAGTTTTATTCTCATTAGGAATTGTGGGTATAAATTTTATCTAATATATTTACATTATTATTGCAACTTTTATTTTCTTCTTGTTAAGTGTTTGCACGGTCAGGGCCATGTGATAAGGCACGCATTGCCTCTAAGACTTGAAGGTTTAATGAGGGCTACCTTTCTTTACTAGGGCACAACGCGCGCACTTATTGATTTTGTTTGAGTGTGCCATGGCACTCGGTCGTTGCTTCTTTCTCTTGCGTTCATTCGTTACTTCAACTGTTACTGCACGCAGCTTTATTTATGTAACCAACTATACACCAGCACATTTTTGACGTAAAACTATATCAAATAGCAATAATTATAATTATGAAAGCTCCCAAATAGGCAAGAAATTTTTAAAATTGGTTCAGTCCGCCCTATACTCTTGTACTTTTCCGCCCTTATGCTCTTTAAAAATGTATACATTTCAACCAAGGTCAAATTTATGTGCTACTGTCACGTACAGTACATACGATTATGAAAATATATTTTACATTTTTAAATTGAGCGCGTGTTTTTCTAATAAAAATAACATTGCAAATCTAGCGCGAGTTTTTGAATAGTAACATGTTTTACCACTTAAACTGATACATTAACAGAGATCGAATGAATATTTCTTGATTATGCATGATTGAGAGAATCTGATCGTTGTGGCTCAAGCTGCACTAGCTTCCACAACAAAGTAATTTATGAACCTTGTTCTCCACAATCTTTTACGCATCTCAAAAGCTGGCCAATTTTCTTACTCATGGTGCTTTAAAAAAAAACAAAAAAAAAAAAAAAAAAAAATGTCTCGGCTCTTTCTTTTTATCATGCCAGAAAAAAATTATCCATTCGAGACCTCTCAGCAATGAAAATTATTTAAACCCCAAAACTTTTGAAATATTTCTGCAAATACAGTGTATGTGTGTGTGTGTGTATATATATATATATATGTGTGTGTGTGTGTGTATATATATATATATATACATATATATACATATATATACATATATATATATATATATATATATATATATATATATATATATATATATATATATATATATATATATATATATATATATACATATATTCATATATCATATATCATATATTCATATATATACACACACACACACACATAGTGTTTAAACTCTTATTAATTTTTATTATGTATGTATTTGTAATGCTTTTGTTCCTTAAAAAATGGTTTTAAATTTAATTGTCTGTGAAATGCACTTGTATTTTTCTGTCTTGACAAGGCCAACAAATGATTGGATTGGATTTGCACAAATTAAAAATGTTACACAAAAGTTATAACATTTTCCGACCACACAATAATAATTCATCTGTTCGATCAGTATAGGCAAATAATTTATTATCGCATTTATTAGCACTATTCATTGCAGTAAAAAAAAAAAATGATAATAATAATAAATAAAAAAAATAAATCACGTGAAATTATTTTGTGAGCAATATTTAACTAAATGTTAGCATCTTTTTTTATAGTCTCTCTCGCTCTTGCTCGTTCCTTTGTTGTTGTAAAAAATATATGTTGAGTTGGACATGAGTTATAAAGTAATAGTTTATTCTTTCGAAATTGAGATATTGGTTCGAAGAGCCAGCACTTTGAGATTACGCGATTATCATAATGTATAATTATGTCTTGCCTTTTCTCCCTTTTATAACACCCACCTGGGCTCGCGCTTATATGAACCAAGATAAGGTGAGATTAAATGAGCACCAAAGTATATGAACACCAGTGGTACAAGAGTTGTTCACAATTTAAGCATTGTATTATTATTGTTATTATTATTTTACATTTTGCCAAGATCAATGAATATGCTAGGGAAAAAATATAAGTGCAAGATGGAACAAATTTCAGCATTCATCACGCACAATAACGTAAATAACCTTCTTTAATTTACGAATGTTTTGTACAATCTCATTAAAGGAATAGACCCGAGAAAAACATAAGCATTTATATCACAAAACACTTGATGGGACTTATATAAATAACTTTAGTTTGTCTCAAAAGCCAACTGTAGCTCCGTAGCAGTAATCAGAAATGTTGATTTATGCAACCCGTACAACATTTTCATACTAATTTTTGCATGTTCCTGACGTCATAAACATAAATATAGTCACGGAAATTGCATACTTTACAGTATTTTCACGTTCTCTCGTGCGGCTACATTAACATTCTGGTAAAAATTGTCAACAGTTTTGAAAATCCCATTTCGTGTTTATTCATTAAAAAGTAGATGTTGTTTTATGTGGTCTATGGCTTTAAAATATAAATTCCTTATATTGAACAAAGTCATTTAAAACATAAAGATAGCATATTATAGTATAAATTCAATGCTTTATTAATTTATTTGATGCAGTATACAGTATATTATATACCCTATCGTACTTATTTGTGTAAATTTATTTGTGTAAAAAAGAATAATTATAAAAAAAACTTGACAACTTGTATTCTATATTTAATACATAATTTAAATAATGATATATTTACTTAAAAATAAGTTTTACCGTCACAAACAAGCTAATGATAACTGATAACATAAAAGTACAATTATGTACCGTAATTACAATGATGTAATGTAAGATCGTATCAAAAATATATATATATTTTTCAAGCGATAAGTATTATATCTTAATATTATCTATAATTGTGTTGAAATTAAATATTGGGACCCTGGCCCTCCCTGTTGGAAATTTATCTCAATCAGGTATAGTAAACCACACGACTTTACTTCTTTGTAGTACACTACAAAAACATTTAGTCGGTAATTTTATTTCATATTCTAAACGAGAACGTCGTTCTGAATCGATGCAAATGCAAATTTCTAATTTTTTTAGGGCATTAACATTAAGTATTTTTAATTAATTTTTGAAAGTCACGAAATGACGTCACAGGCTGCAACTTATGCATGTGAGCTTAGAAAAAAGTTAATACAAGTGACGAAATATATTTCGCGACTTGCACAAATTAATTAAAAATACTTTTCATAAACTCAAATATTAGAAATTCACAAAGGTATCAGGTATCGATTCAGGACAATGTACTCTGTAAGAATAATGCAATAAATTGCCCCCGAAATTTTTTCAGTCTTCCTCATTTAAAGAAATGTTTAATTTGTTTATTGAGTATATATATATATATATATATATATATATATATATATATATATATACTTATAAGTACGATGGAATGCAGCAAGTTTACAAACTTGCGTCCTTGTAGCAAACAGTGGGCAAGTATTGTTAACAATGCAGTCTGGGTAACTATTGTTAGCAATCCCGTCTAACAGAAACACTTAAGTAAAGTTATATAACCATACAACTGTCAATTGTCTTTACTTTCAGTTGGTTGACTTGTTTTATTTACTTTTTACAGATATTTATTTGTAAGGTACTACTAAAGCAAAAACCACTTTGTATACAGCAAAATTTAGGAATTTCTTTTCAAAAGTGTCTTATATGCATTTGTTATCAAATCTTCAATGAATAAAAATAATACTGAAAAAAAATGTATTAAGTTTCAGACTTAAAAATTTGGTGACTCGCATTAACGATGTAGATAATGTTTCGCAAGCCTGTGTTAAAAGAAAAACATTTGTACCGTACATAAATCATACTTTAGTTGGTTTAAATTAATTTTATTCCATATGAAAATCTGTGTGTGTTTTACTTAACTGTACAGGGTGACCATTGTTGATGGCGCGACAAAGATGTGTATACAAGTATACATATAGCATGATATTGTGTTTAGTTTTTTTTTACATAATAAAACTACACGCGTACGTGCGTATACGTATATGTATTAATATATTAACAGCATCAATGCTCTCAAAAATATTACTTATAGTAACAGTATCTTTAAACTGGTAAAATGAGTTATTTTCCTATGCAACCTATGCTATTGAGTGATCCAACATGGCGTCGACTTTAACATGAATGCATACACCCTATAGTAAAGCCATATCTATGACGTAAAAGATGGTGCGGGTTACATATCTCGCAGGATTATCACGAGTTTGCCGGTTACGGAAGGGCTTTAGGTCATCATATTTGAGTTTATTAGGACTTCATCTCATTATCTAACATTGGAGATTAGAAAAGCCATGTTGTAGAACAACAGCCCCCCCCCCCCCCCCCCTCTTGTAATATCTAACAACACTTGATGGCCAATCTTAAACTTCGAGGATTAAAATAAGTGTGTGTGGAGTGCTGTAATTTACTGCAGTGTTTACTGACTTCTTCAATAATTTTTTGTGAACTTTAATTATGTTTATGAATATTTAAAACTTGCTTTGTATGTACTGTATGTACTTATGATTTATCATGAGGTATGATGTGTTTCAGAACATCTGGTGACTCTCTATACCAAGTTCTAGATCTACCCAAAACTGCCACTGCTGATGATATCAAAAAGACCTACCGCAAACTTGCCCTCAAATTCCACCCAGACAAAAATCCCAACAATCCTGAAGCTGCAGATAAGGTAATAATGAGTATAAGTAGGTAATTCTATACTTATACAATATAATAAATTTGATGCCTCCATGCCAAAAAGAAGCATCTACATTTTCCAGATTTGTGACGAGTGGAGCATCTGCACTTTCCGCCGCAGCATGGTGAATGGACCAGCGGCCATTTACTCAACATTGCAGATGCTCCATGGCGGAAAATGTAGTTGCTTCTCTTTGGCAAAGTATAAGTATTATACTGCAAGCTTGGCAATTATTATGAAAATAATATATATATATATATATATATATATATATATATATATATATATATATATATTTATATATATATATATATATATATATATATATATTGTATATATATAGCTCCTCCCACAAAAACTGCTTCGTTCATACATGCAATAGTATGCACTTTACGGATCAGTTTTTGTGAAAAGAGGTGTATAACTATATGCCTATATATATATATATATATATATATATATATATAAACACTGCTTTGTTGATTATAATCAAAATATATTATTTGGCCGTAGTACAGACACAAAATTTGTGTTTGGCATCTCTCTTGTCTAGAATTGCAATGGAATCAATAACAGGATTTATTTTATTGTTGTGTGCTTCTTTTCTTATGACATAACTTAACAGATCAGCAATGTTTCTGGTCTTATAAGTTATAAGGCTCTCTAATGTAGGCTTTGTATTTTGTAGGCAATGAATATTAACACTTAAAAAGATTTACATATTTAAAAAAAAAAAAAAAAAAAAAATACAGAGAATTGTTGCTAAAGTTTTACTTATTGAATAATCAATATAAATGTTTACAACCCAGTTACATAATTGTTTCATTGTCTTTGCATGCATTTGAGAAAACCAAAGTTACAAGGAACATTTTACCTTTACATCATTTTCTCCTTCTCCTTCTTCTTCTTTTTTAATTGGATTTTAAAACCATAAAAAAAGAGGCCATTTTTATTTATTTATTTTTTAACTTATTATTGCATTAATAATAAAAAGATTTGATAAAAATACAAATATATCAGGAAAAATTGGAAAATGGGAGATATAATTCCCCAAATTTTCCTTATCTATCTCCATATTTTTCTATCAAATCTTTTCAAATTCAAAATATCTTTATTTCCAGTCTCCTACAATCAAAATGCAATAACAAAATTACATTTGTTTAAGTTATAATGAAATTGTTAACTTACATACTAGATTTACATACCAACACTTCCTATAATTAGATAATTTACATAATACATACGTGCTATGTATATTTTAAAATTATTAAAAGTTAATTTTCCTCATTTGGCTTACATTGGAAGTAGTCATTGTAATGATAAATTATTATTTATACGAGCAAATGACATAAATAGATCCTGATGGTACATCTCCAATCTGCAATATTTTTTATTATCAATCTTTGCATAGTCTATTTTCCCCTAATATTGGTTGTTATTGCATTATTATAATATACCTATAGGCTAATATTATAAAATTTAAATATGATTTAAAAATGTTATCTTGTATATTGCATGGCGAAACAATAAAATTAGATAAACTGAAGATTTTAAAAGATTTATAGGGTGGTCTATCACTGGGTCAGGATAAAACATCTGTGTTGTTGGCTTACCCCGAAAGGGATTATAGCGTCATATGTATGTATGAATGTATGTATAGTGATATGCAACCTTCCAATTTTGTATGGTTACTTATTTTTTTGTGCATGTTACAGTTTAAAGAAGTGAACAGAGCTCACAGTATTTTGAGTGACCTGACCAAACGCAATATTTATGACAACTACGGCTCCCTTGGATTGTACATAGCAGAGCAGTTTGGAGAGGAAAATGTTAATGCATATTTCCTCGTCACGTCTGGTTGGTGCAAGGTAAGTAGATTGCCTCTCAAATCGGGCAATAAATCAAGTAAACTACAATTGCAATGATATATATCCACCTTGGGCCCTTAGTGAGATCCTTAAACACCAATTATCAGCCATGACCATGCAGCCATTTTTGTCATATATTTCTCTGATAATGTTGACAAATTTGACAGTGTTTCAGAGCAAAATTTCATTGTTTGAAAGTTAAACTAGAAAGACTGGTAAACTCCAAATCTTAAATTGATATGCCTCATTTGAAGGCTGTAGTACTAAGATTACCATCTGTTTACAACTTGGGGTGTTATTTTGAAAATAACGGGCCTAGGCAACCTCCCCTCCCCCTCCTTGTTTTCAAACCATTGTGAGCTGCTATATACTTCCCTATTGTAAAAACAACGTAACATTTCCACTACAACATTTAAGTTAAGTAGCACACCTTGTCAAGTCAATATGAAAATAAACTACAGTATAAATATAAATGTATTACCATGTTGATTTGGTTGCAGGCACTGATTGCATTCTGTGGCGTCGTTACTGGCTGTTACTTCTGCTGTTGCTGTTTCTGTTGTTGCTGTAACTTCTGCTGCGGCAAATGTAAGCCACGACCACCAGAAGATTCTGGAGATTATCACACTCTAAATGTAAGTGAGCAACATGTCCTACTACCTTTAATTTATGATTCGTTTATTTATTTCTCTTCATGTGCAGCAAGAAAATTCATGACATCACATTTTATTATTACCTATTATAAATGAGGGGAAAAAATTATAGTGCTACAATAGTTTGGTTATTTTCCATATTTTTCAAAATACTGAAATAATAATATGATGCAAACTTAACATTGAGTTTGAAAGTATCGCACCATCAGTTTTATTGCTCTCTATGAAAGTGACTATTTTCCATTGGAAGGGGGAGTATTATACTCATACTGTGTATATTTAATTATTATTATTGGAATTATTTGAATTCTGTATCATGAACAGAGACACCAATTATAAAAAAAGAACATTTATAAAGTGATGCTGCTGTGACTTATTGGTTGGCCAGTATTGTTAATAACAAATGGTCGTATTATACTACACTGTGATAGTGTCAACAAATATACCTACATGTATATCGCCTTTATTGTGCCTTAAATATCTGTTTGTTTGTTCATGATGTGGTAAATGAAAATTGGATAGAAATGCCACTAGTGTTGGTCTGGTGTGCAGGATAGCAATACCGTGGTTATCTAACTGTAACCTCTTTTGTCTTTGGGTTGTTTTCTAGCAGTCTTTTTAACAGCTCTCTTGGGGACTTGTTGCTACTGAATGTGGTGTGAAGATTGGTTTGGAATTATGCATGAGAAGTGAATGAATTGTTAATTGTGTGGTGTGGGAGGCATGAGGGGTCAAAATCGGACAATTAACAGCAACTTGGTAAGTAAACATCCGGCTCGAGTTGCATGCAGTCTCTCTCTCTCTCTCTTGTAGCTGTCTTTCTCTAAATGATTTTCTCTTTTTGTAGATATCTGCTGTCTTTGGTGTGCTTGTTTGGCTTTTACTGTTCATTGTCTATATTTCAACAAGCTTTATTTTTATTGATGCAAAATATATATAAAATTCAAAATACATCCATTTTTATATAGAATTTATTTACGTTTTTTTTTTATGCATTTTATATTTTCTTAGCCAATTGCCTTCAGTATTTTTTTATTGTATTTAGATTGAAATATAGAAGAAAATGGAGTTGAATATTTTATTTTGCAGTTAATTGAGTATCAGTCAATATGCTTTCAAAACAGCATAGAAAAGGTCACAGATGCAATATATTGGATTTGCATAGCCAGTTTTTAAACAGCAGCATTCTCCCTTACATATTACAGATATAAACTTGTGTATTTGTTTCTTGGAGGTAGCACTGTTTTATAACTAATATCCATTATGTTACATTGCATCTCAAAATCCCCAAATAACAATAAACACATTACAATTATAGTGTGAGTGTGTGTGTGGTGTGTATATGTGAGTGAGTGTGTGTGTGTATATATATATATATATAGGCCTGTTATATATATTATATTATATAGCCTATATATAGGGATGTTTTTCTGAGCTCTAACAAATGCATATTCATAATGAATGATAATGTATTTTGTGCTGTATTTTGCAAACCTTTGCCACTGTTTGCTGTACCACCTAAGTTGCACTGATTTGCTTTGTAAATAATCATATTTGGCTTTGAATGCATGATGTTTTTCTATTCTTGTACTTAAATTTATCATCTTTCTTTTTATCTAATATATTTGATTTACAGTAACATATAATTTTATTATTTTCTGGTAACAAATTACTTTTATTTTAATGATTTAATTTTTGCTGCTTAATTGGAGATCCTATGCCTTTACCACCTTGCCTGAATTAGAGAGAAGTTTTGCTCCAGAGCCTGGTGTTTACATATAAACATGCCAGGTGCTTGCAAATTGTTAATATTTTTAAAATTTTATTGCAATTGTATTTCAATTTTTATTGCAAAAATCAAATAAATATCATTTAACAACATTAGGCACCTTGCATTATGTAATTGTCAGTTTAAGTCAAATCAGATTAGTAAGTTTGTCAATAAATCACAATCAAAGATGAACACACAACTGTCATAATATATTATACTGTTCAAATGCAGAGTGTATTTTCTCATAAGAACATTGTAAATTTTGCGCCAGTTTTTGAATGGTAAATTATGTTATCACAATCATGTGTACATGTAAGAAGGGACAAAGGAAAAGGCCAGCAAAGAATACCTCTGTGCAAGCTCACTTACGAAAAGAGAGCTTACACATTAATTAATCGGAAGAAAAGTTAGTTTCACTGTTTTGTGGTACAGTGGTAGCACGGTCGAAGACACTGTTCAGACTGTTTTTTAAACTGTATCTAAACAGTGTGTTCGACCATGCTGCCACTGTATCACAGAACAGTAAAACTGACTAACTTCTTTCTTTCTTTCTTTCTTTGTTTGTTTGTTTCTTCTTTTTTCTTTCTTTCTTTTCTTTTCTTTTTTTTGTTTTCTTTTCCATTTGCCATGGGGGCTTTCTCTTCAGAAGTGAGCTCCCACTGGAATATACCTATCATATATACTTTTTTTGGCCTTGTTTTTTTAATTGTCACCTAGCGTCTTTTTTTTTTATTTTTTTCATTACAGCGTATTGTCTTATAGTGATTCCCTTCACCTAGTGTTAAAAAGGGGCAACAAAAATGAAAACATCAACTGCTTTCTAAAGTATTGGGAGTTGATCAGATTTTTTGTTCTTTACTTTTATCTATTTTTAGTTGATTGGTGGACCATTTTTGACCAAATTTTTAGGTATATATAATATATATAGACCTATATGGCACAAATAGAATGAAAAGCTCGTATTAGAAATTCCCGTGTTTTAGAAGTTTGAATCGCTAGAACTCAAAAATTAAAAGTCAGAAAAGTTTGAAATTATTTTTGTCCTGTGACTTATATATCTGACAATACATTTGATAAATTTCAAATTTTAATTGCAAACAGTTCGCTCACAAATCAGTAATTAGTAAACTAAAACACCCTGTTTTCGCACTCTGTTCAAAAAAGTAAAATTAAAATTATTTTTCCCATGCAACAGTAAGCAATAAAAACTTCAAATTGATATCATAGATTCAACAAATGTTACTTATTCCTAATATAGAGTTGACAATTTTTTGCAAGCAACCCCTTTGTCAAAATTTGCAAAAAACGGATCTCGTGTTGTATTAATGCTTTGAAGCTGAAAATTATTTTAGGGGTGCAATTTCATATCATTAAAAGATTTCTTAGCAATATACAAAATTATTATAAAATGAACTAAAATTTATGAATTAAACAATTTATAACCCCTGTATTTACGCAAAAGGTAGTACATAAAATGCCTGATGACCGCAACCAGCAGTACATCAAATTTTTAAAAATTTATTTAATATTATGGAAATAAGATATTTACATTATTAGCAAAAGAAATTTTAAGGGATTCAAAATTGCACCCCTAAAGTAATTTTCAGCTTCAAAGCATTAATAGAACGCGATATCCATTTTTTGCAAATTTTGGCAAAGGGGTTGCTTGCAAAAAAATTTCAACTGTACATTAGGAATAAGTAACATTTCTTGACTCTACGATATTAATTTGAAATTTTTATTGCTTGTTGCATGGGAAAAATAATTTTAATAACACTTTTTTGGACAACGTTCGAAAACAGGGTGTTTTAGTTTACTAATTGATGAATTGTGAACGAACTGTTTGCGATAAAAATATGAAATTTATAAAATATATTTTCAGATTCATAAGCTGCACGACAAAAGTAATTTCAATTTTTTGTGACTTTTTTATTTTTGTATTATAACGATTTAAACTTTGAAAACACGGGAATTTCTAATACGAGCTTTTCATTCTACTCTTGCGATATATAGGGTATAAAACAAAAACACTAATTTCATGTAAAGTGGTAATATGGGTATGTGTCTCATAATAAATATATAAAAATATAGTGTAGTTTGCAAAATTATTTTGCATTATATAACCCCTAGTATAGTTATTGAAAACCACATTACCAAATACCAAATTATACCCACATTTAACTTGATTTATTTTATTAAATATGATTTATTATATTTGTATTTAAGTTATTTTTTCCTTGTCATTATTTTGTTATTATTATGGTTGAGTTTTGTTAAGCTGGGTGCTGCTGTTGATTGGCTGCTGCTAGTACTCAGTAGAGGCTGGTTGGTCTGTTATAGAGGGAACCTCCTCCACCACCTGAAGGGGTTGTCACACAACAACCACATGCTGTAAAGGTACGTATTTGCCTGACTTTATTAATTCTAATGAAGCACTTTAATGAAGTACATTTCGTGACGTGAGTTTCTATCTGGTTGCACATACAACAGCACTACATAGTTGATGATCATACTTAAAGATGCATGTGAATGAATGAAATATTATATATTTTTTAAACAAATTTTGATGAATTATAATTTAGTATATGAGTACTGGAATAAGGTCATTACTCCATAATATGTGGAAATAAAAGCATACTGCACATTTATGTAACTATTATTCATTTAACCATACACTGCATAGTGCATATATAGGCATATGCATCATTACAGAATTGTTTCATTACTTGCAAATTCAAATGTTACAAGTTTCAAGTTTTGTGTTCCCAAGTTTAATAGAAGTATATTAATATTATTATTATTTTCCTTCTATACGTAGTCCTATTTTATATGCATTCCTTGAATTCCTGTTAGTGATTGTTGGAAACTGGTATAGACATGATATAGCCATCACACAAAGTGCTTTTCAGTTCATTTTAGGGACAGATAAGGAACATCTGAAATCATTATTTGCAAGAAATATGTTAAATTGTTGACTCATGGTTTCAATCTGAAAATATGACACTACAGATTTAATGAAATGGTTGAATTGCTGTAATATTGAAAAAAAGTAGGATAATTAATATAAATTTGATGAAATGGCTTAATTACTCTAATATGGAGAAAAGTAACCTTTATTGCAATAATTATTAATAATATTTTAGTTTCAATTGATTTTTAATTTAATATGTGCTCTAATCTTTACTTACTATTTTCTATTATTATTATATTTAAATATATTAATACAACAACTATATTTTATTTAATGTTCTGCTAGCAAAAGGGAAGTTTTCATTTTTTTTAATGCAAATAGAACAATTCATTTGTAAAATAAGTTGTTCATTTTAATAGAATCTTTAATGGAAAATACGTTTGGCTCCTTTTACTTATTTTAATTTGTTATAAAGTTTGTATGCATGTTTTTAATCACCAAGGACATTTTAAAACACGTGGGCTGTGTGAAAACCACCAGAGTGGTGAAAACAGGTAAGATGACAATGAAGCAACCATTTCTGTTAAAGAATTAAACCATTTAAAACATATTTAAACAATTGAAATAGTAATCTATACTCACTCAACTATCTTCTTATTTAAACAATATCAAATTTAAAACGTCCTTGATGATTGTATACATTTCTATAAAATACTATAAGTGTTGTCAAATATAATATGATTTTTCTTCATATTTTAACATAAATCCCTAGGTTTACTCTTAAACTATGTATAACAATGAAGGGCTGTAAAAATATTATCAGCATACCTCAGTGATTTCTGTGTAAAGAAAAGCATAGAAATACCAGCAAGGGTCTTACCACAGTAGTAGTTCTATGGAGAGGTAAGGGTCTCACGTAGTTTAAACATTATAACTCGACTGTGCAACATGAAACCCTTCTCTTTCCATAGTATTTCTAATGTGGTAAGGTCCTTGTTGATATTTCTATTTTTTTCTTTAATTTTGATCCCAACTGTGATGATTTTTCCTTCAATTGGATTTGATTTGTGTGTCAAGATGTGTGAATGTAAATATGTAAGCAATGAGACATAAATGTTACAGGAGGATTACAGTGATGGAGAGGAACATGCAACCAGGGGTTGCAGTGATGAGCCAACTGTTGTCACCCAGCCTATGCCAAGTGGTGGCCAGGGTATGCCGACTGGGAACACAGTGTTTGCTATGCCACCACCACAAAATTCATCTTATCCTTCAGAGGCCACATCGTTGAACCCAGCTGACAAGGTGACTTACACGCCAGGTATGTATAATGTGAAATGGAAATGATGTAACTGGAAATGATAGATAATAATGTAACAGGAATGTCAGAGAGAGGTTCCCCGTCTCATACAAGTCAACAACCTATGAGTGGACAACCAGCTGCTGGTGCTCAGTGGTAAACAATCCTACTCTCTATATGGTCTCCAGCAACACATCTGCACCTAGGCAGATTGCAGTTGAATGGAAGAATTACATATTTCATATTATTCAACTGGATAGAAGAGCGTTGATTCACCTTTTATGTGTTTAATTTTGTAGTACTTCTTATTATATTTTAATTTATTTGCTAGCTTATTTGCTCACTTATAGGCCAAACTGTTTGTTTATGTATCTGTAATTTTGTCCTATTATAAAGAATAATGCATAAATATATTACACCTGTTCAAAGTATTTAGAGAAATCAATTTGTGTGCAAGGAAGTTTGGCCCACATGTATATTTACTTAAATATATTACACTGCTTATGCAGCTGGTCTGTAATTTTTTTTTCTTTCGCTTGAATTAATTTTAGTAAAAATGCTATCAACATAGAAATAAAAAAAAACTGCAAGCTAAGTAATTAAATGCTGAATTACAGTGCAATTTTTGTTTTCAGTATGACAAGTTAAAAAAAAAAACTCCATCTTTGTTATTGTTGACTATTCATTGGTTTCTCTGCCAAGATTTTTAATATGTTGAATGTATTGGTTACTTTCAGTGGCAAAGAGGATAATAATCATCATGTTGTGACTAACCATAATAGCAAATCCAATATTTGCTAAATAATTTGAAACACAATATGGTAAACCCATACTATGCTGAATTTACAAATATATATTTGTAAACACGTAGCACGATTATGTCTGCTATAGTTTTGTAATATAGGCTTATAAAAAATAAAAAGTCAACATGAAACATTATCGAGTGTTGTTTGTATATGCAACTGTGATTAAGTTGAAAAGTGGTGTTGTTATTTTATACTTTTAAGTTAAAGCTTACAGAAATTTGCTTCTATGTTGATGCTTAAGTTTGTCTCGTTCTATCCAGAATCCTGCAGTTCTGCAGTATAATATATATTGTATTAACACTTATAGAAAACATATAAACTATTTTTCCTTTAAGTGATTTGAGCGTCACATAATGAAAACCACAAAGAAAAGTGTGCATGACGTTCTATTGTTATTTTTTACTCCCTTTTCTCTCTATCATGCCGTAAACTATCTTTTTGAGTTGTATCCTGATATGTTATACGTAACATGTTACATAGAAAAATGACAGGACAAAAATAATATTCTTGCTTACTTTTTATTGTTTACTGACATTTTATTTTGTAATTTGCCTGCAATTGAAACGAGTATAAATTTGTAATCCACAATTTAATTTGATTTAGAAATTGTTTTACACTAAAGAGCAAACGATATACTTTAGCATCACTAAGCTGATATTGTATTAAGCGATATTTTATTTTTCTATTAATATTACCTATTAAATTATTATTTTTATTTGTTAGTTTGTTATTATTTTAATGTCAACCCATTTTATTTTCTAAAGTCAAAAGTCCACGATGTGTTAAAGAAATAGAAGGCAGATTTTCTGCTTGCAAATTACAACTAAAAATGGTCTCCATAAGTGGAACACTTGAATATATCATATATTCTAGTCCTAAATTATTAATATCATTGAATTGTTAATGTCGGGAAAATAATTAAAATTACAAGGATTTTGATTTAGTCATGCTTCATAAAAAATTATTGTACAGATTCTGTTTGTTTCCTCTCTCTCTCTCTCTCTCTCTCTCTCTCTCTCTCTCTCTCTCTCTCTCAAAAAATTCATCTAAATATGTAAATAGTTTTGAAACTGAAGCATTATTTTAAAATTTGTTTGATAAGATACTTTATACTTATTTTTTGTGAAACAAAATTAAATTTATTGAACTATAAAAGTTACAATACTATAATTATAACAATGAAGATGATAAATAAAAATGTGAAGCATCGATGTGCATATTTGTTTTTACATTAAGTTACTAAGTATAACTTAAAGAAGTTTAATATTCCATATACTTAATAATATTCAAATAACAACTGTCCAAGCTCAGTTTCCAGAATTGTAGAGGTATAGCATTAATTGCCAGCAAGCATATTAATGCTGTTGCGGCTAAACCACTCTTCTAAATGTTAGCGGGTTTGCTTACTTTCACGCATCTATGTTTATTAGAATAGCCAAAGCAACACGCATCGACATTGATCACGACAACAGGTAAAAAACACTTGTAAATAGGAAAACATGCGTAGAAGTGTTTTTACTTGTTGTAGTGATAAATGTAGATGGGTGTTTCTATATCCTGCTAAACGTAGATGCATGAAAGTAAGCAAACTCACTGAAAGTAGAAGTGGGGTTTCGCCGCAACAGCAATAATCATGGTTGTCACATGTATTACTGGTGCAGATGTTATTGAAAACTGCTGCATGTATTATTATTCCCCTTATTTTTGTGCTTGACTCATTCTTTACATTGGGAAGAAGAAAGCTGCTCATATGAGTCAGTTTTTTTTTTTTTTTTTTTTTTTTTGAGTGCAATTTTTCCCATCTGTGTACTGCTCTCAAATTTATTCATAAGTTTTTAGTTATTATATTAGCATCTTGCTTTTAAATTATTCATTATAAAAATTGGGAGGGGTAGGGCACAAAAGTGTTTCCTGAACACCAGTAATGTTTACTTAAATATATATGCAATTGTTATTTGAAAAAGAAAATAATTATAGTAATGTGTTATAATTACACACACACACACACACAAACATACACACACACACACACACATATATATATATATATATATATATATATATATATATATATATATATATATATATATATATATATATAAGATATAGTATAAAAGTGTGTGTTTGTGTGTATACAATGGTGTGTGTGTGAATGTGTGTGTGTGAATGTGTGTGTGTGTGTGTGTGTATCAAGGGCTACTCGGCTTTTGGTACTTCTGCAAAATTCACACGAGCACTATTGATATATACCTATGTAATATATATACATAAATACATACATACATACATAAATATATAAGAATAAATATTGACACATTTGCAAAAAAAAAAAAAAAAAAAAAAAAAAAATCATATTATGTTGTGATTGCAATGAACAATGAAAATATTTAATGACAGATATTTCTGTTGATATTATTGTTAACAAAGTTCAAAAATGTCCATGGTTTGAATAGTAAGCATTAACATTCAATAGTCACAAAATATGCTTTGATATACTGGGGTTCTACACAACTGGAAAATTCAATGTAAAATGATGATAATTTTTGCTATATTGCCTTGGTTTCTTTTTTTACACTGTCTTAATTTTGTTTGGATATATTTATTGTGTACTGTACTCTGAAAAGATGTGTCAAATTTAATCTCACATTGGCCTTCAATATGTCAAAAGTTACAAGTAACTTAAAATACAGCAATTTAAACTTTTGGTGTAATGAGTAATCCAATAATCAAAATTAGTTCCTTGTGAGAATAGTCTTTGAACATGCGGTAATTCTTTTTAGCGATGGCAAAATGCAACAGGATTGCTGTATATATATAATATACATACATATATATATATATATATATATATATATATATATATATATATATATATATATATATATATATATATATATATATATATATATATATATATATATATATATATATATATATATATATATATATATATATATATATATCTTCTTTTCCTACAAGGAATGAATGAATGAAGACTTCATTAAATCAAAAGTTTACAGAGTGTTGCACAAACTAATTGTAGATTTGAGAAAAGAAAATCCAACGGAGAATAAATTTGTATGGCATAGGCTTTTGTGTGTAATATTCTCTTTTGTCGTCATGACTCCTTTTATTTTGTAGAACTTCCAAACTTTATGCAGCATTGAACATTTGTGTCAGATTGCAAAAATTATACTGCAGTGTGACTTTTGTTTGTAGTTAATGTAACATTGGCAGAGTCCGGGCAATATGCTTACGTATAAATTGTATATATCAAAATATTGAATCTTCCACACTATAATATATATATTGATACACTCCAATTATATAAATACTGTATAATGTTATAAGGAACTTTAAATTTTTAATGCAAATTTAAATTGTTGTTCATAATGAGTTATGGAACTTGTATTGACTCATGAATGTATATTAATGATATATATTAAAGAAAATAAATCATTGCGGTTAAGTATGATAAATTTGAAAGAAAATGATAGGAGAAAGCAGCACGGGCCTTACCATATAGTGAAGAGAGTCTCATAGTTTGGTGAAAATCTTGCTACCACAGATATGAAAAACTAACACATTGGAAATACTTTGGCAATAAACTCCGAGCGAGTTAAACCTTCATCAGTCCTTACAGACTTGGAGAGAAACTATGAGTCTCTGAAGCTATGAATCTGGGATCTCTCTGAGTCTGTAAGGACTGATGAAGGCACTCCATCTCTTGGATTTAATTAATGAAATATTTCCAATGTGT
The DNA here is from genome assembly GCA_949318235.1 of Ecdyonurus torrentis. Taxonomy (NCBI): domain Eukaryota; kingdom Metazoa; phylum Arthropoda; class Insecta; order Ephemeroptera; family Heptageniidae; genus Ecdyonurus; species Ecdyonurus torrentis. The sequence goes on from OX439127.1 coordinate 57,749,440, forward strand.
TAGTTTTGTATATCTGTGCTAGCAAGATTTTCAACGAACTATTAGACTCGCCTCACTATGGTAGGCCCTTGCTGGTTTCTCCTATCCTTTTCTTTTGAATGTTTGTTAATGGAAATTTTATTTGCAAAAACTTTTCTTTACAATAGACATGGAACTATTGAGATTTTAAACAGAACCATTTGTCGGGAGAAAACTCTTCTTGTAATGCAGCAGTACGTAATTTGCTATCCTACTTTAACAGACATAAATTATCTCAAAATATAGCCTGTAACCAAAAAGAAGAAATGTATTGAACAACATTAAAATTTGCATACATTGGCAGCTATAAATAAAGATAAGAACACCTGAGAAAACCCTAATAAGGCAAACACCTAAATCATGTGAACTCGTCTACAATACTTAAAGGACGTGTTTAGCACAGTTGTACATGCTCTAGTTGAATTGGGTGCTACACAATTCAATAAAAACATGTTCTATGATTACAGCCCTAACAAGTTCCTCCGCTGCTCTCATTATTTTTTTTATAGATGCCATTATCTATTAATGATATATTAAATACTTAAATAATATAATATATGACATAAAAGACTTTGGATTAGAAAAAAAATATGAAAATTGCACTATATTGTATCATATATTACATAAAAATATGTTGGTTGTAGATTTTTTAAATTATAGGAAGAACCATAGCTTCTTTAGAAAATATTTCATTCATTATATAATAATGTATTAAATTGAGGTGTTATTGAAATGTAATAAAATCCTCGATAAATACAATTTTAATGTATGCACTTATTAAATTATTAAAATTAATAAAAGGAAAAACGAAAACAAGATACTCAGCAAATTATTATTTTATTTATAATACCTTATGTTGTTATCCTATAGATTTAGACTTTGTGGTATATGCTTGTCTATTACTTATTTGTGCAAATATACTATGAATTATAGGAGCCATTTAATAATTGAAGGCTCCATAATATTATGAAATGCATATTATGTGTTGTGGAAAAATATATCATTAAGAATATTGATACACGGAGATGAGATTTTCTGACGTCTCTCGCACCTCCTACTTTTTTCCTATAGGGTGTGTGCGCATGATGTCATTCTGAATGCTTTTCGATGCTCTTCTTGAGCATAGGACAAACCTAGTTTTTGGCAAATTTCTTTGGAAAATTAGCTATTTTTTTGTTATTATTATTTTTCTTGCATACTTGAAAAACTAATTCAACATGATAACAGCATTAATGAATGCTCTAAAAAATATTGGGAGGTATTTTTAAACTGGCAAAATTAGTCATTTTCCTATACTGGCCCATGTTATTTAGCGCTCACTTATGGCGTCAACTTTAACATGAATGAAACCACCCTATAAGTATGGTGATATGTGAAAATCAGAGTTTGTAGGCTACACCTACACCTGTTTCAACCTGAATGAATTGTATAGTTTGTGTGTACGTGTCAGAGGTCAAATGGAGAACATTATCCCTCCCGACACTTCATAACGTTTGGCGAGAGATGCAGGACCGCGTAGACACATGCACGCAGAGCTATACAATGGTGCTAACAAGGAGGACCAGGACATAATTTAAAACCCTAAAAAAATTCTCAGGATAATTATTTACAACTGTTTCAAGCGTGAGTCATTAATTTGTGTTTTGAGGTGGAAAATTGATCCTTTCTAAGTTAAGGCGGGAAATGCAGGTATGATATGCTATAGTTTTCGGCCACTTAAATGTCTGGGCCACTTTTCGGCCACTTGTGATTTTAAAATTATTCTACGAGACATAAGCACTTGAAATTCTGGCACACTATTGACAATTTTTTTTGGAACTATAGGAAAACAAAATTTTGGCTTCTGAGTTGTGTAGTGTTTTTTTTTATAACCTTTCAAAGTTCAAGAGGCCAAAAAGTGGAGGGTGGCCGAAAAGTGGCATGCCTACCGCATACTCTGCGGGATGCGGGATTTGACTAAAAAATTTTAAAGAAAGAAAAATCTGAAATTTTGCAGTGATACATAAGGATATGGTGTCTTCAAAATTGTAAAAAATTGGGGGGTGTCAGTACCGCATGCTAGATTTTAAATTATGATTTTTTGAAGTGTTAGGCATATAGCCCATTTTGTTAATATTTCAATAATTATTTTCTCTCTTGGTCACGCGGGTTCTGAAAATTTCATCATATAGCTCTTATAATTAACTTTCAAATTGCATCATAAGATATCATAAGTTTTATTTCGAAGTTTTCTTTTTAAATTTTGAGATATACAAAAGCTTTTATACGTATATACAACCTTTATTTTCCATAAGATATTTATTTTGATTGGTATGTATGTAAAAAAAAAAAAATGTCAAGAACAGAGCTTTCTTTAGATGTATAATTTCATATATACTGCATCATTTGTATCTTGTTCAAAATCGGGTTATAGTTTTCGGACTCCTGCTGTTACTGCCCATTTACTTCATCAATCAAAAAGCTCCTGCTTTTTTGCAGCTCAAAAAATAAAAAAAGTAAAAAAAATAAACGACGTCGTGACGTCATTTATTGTTGTGAAATGCCATCTAGCGGAATCAGCTGTGGAAATTGATGGAAGCTGTAGTGAAATTAATCAGAATCAAAGTTATATTAACAAATTAAGAGACCAAAAGTCAAATAATCACATGGTGTAAACAAGGTATGAATTTTTTAAAACTATAATTTTTAGGCAGTTGGTTTTGGTATCTTTTAAGTGGAAACACACCATTGATTATTTGCAGCAATAATAAGATAAAAAGTACATATGTATGCCCTTGTACCTTGATTGAAACTGTATGTATATACATAATATGTACAATTATTGGACAATAAGTTTCTTGACACCATAAAGAGGATCCCTTCGCAGTGGTTGTCACTTCCAAAAGTGAAGTTGTCTTTTGACCGCAGTATCTTTTCTAAACCGTGCTTACAAAAACATATTTTCAAATTATTTGCTTTGCTTATATAAATCTAAAAGTTTATGTAAACAAAAAGACATCGAGTTCAGATGAAACTATTGTTTTGTGGTGTAAGCAAAGATTGCACTGACAGAAGCGTAAGAAAATGCCCATAAGATCAGAGCCCCTCCGAGCCAATCATCTTACCTATGAAGAAGCTCATAGCTGGACTGATGATCTGCCTGTTTGTAGACAGTCAGGTAATAATTTTGCAATTTATTAAACGATCTGATAGGATTGAAGAATTAAAATGTATGCATGTATGTATAATTACTTATGCATACATACACATATGTAATGTATATGATATGTGTGTGTGTTCTTATTTTCCAGGAGTAGGTCTTTCAACAAATCAAATATACAGAGAGGACGGTTACAGACAACAAGATCACGAATTTGAAGACAGGAGTTTTCACTGTCAGTTGGATGGAGAAACCTTTTTGTATGGAGTTTTTGATGGTCATGAAGGTGTGCAGGTATGACACAATGTATGATGTCAATTATATTGTTGAAGTGAGCCGAAGCTTACAGGAGCTGCGCTCCAGTAAAAAGTTCAGAATTTAACATTGCGCTTATGGGAGCTCCAATAAGCTATATATATTTCTTGGGCATTGAGCACTTTGGTAAAAGAATTTTCCTATTTTAAGACCTGGGGGCTGAATCTATAACTTTTTAGCTTTATTGTTAACAAATTTGCAATTTAGAAACTGAAATTTTTTTGTTCAGACAATCAGTCCCCTGGTTACATAATTGTTAAATTAGACTTCAAATTCAATCAAGTTGCCTTCTAAAGTACTTTGAATACTGTACTTGATTCTATATATCATAAGTTTTATTATTATCATATAGGGGTATATACAGGCTCTATACAGTATATCAGGTCTTCCGGATAGAAATGTCACATTAGAGTTTTTTTGTGATGCGACCTTGAATCTTACGTGTTCTTTTCATAGAGCTCATAGTTGCATGGCAAAAAAACTCTAATAGAACATCTCTATTCGGAAGAACTGATATATATATATATATATATATATATATATATATATATATATATTTTTTTTCTAAGGCTGCAACATTTGCTCTACAACGCACAGCAGCTGAAATTGTGTTGGGGCAGTTGTCTGGCAAATCATCAGATGAAGAAATCAAAGAAGTTTTACGCCAGGCATTCATTGCTGTTGAAAAAGGATATTTTGATTCCATTGATGATAAGTTAGCTGAGAGAACAAACCTTCAGTGTGAAATTCCTGAGGATTTGAGTTCCTATGAAGCCTACCAAAAGTTTCCCCAACTAGTCAATAAATTAAAAGCTCTGAATGGTGAAGTATCGTCAGGTACAACTGCTGTAGTAGCATTGGGTAAGTTTATGTTTCTATCAGTGACGTCAAAAGTATGCCTTATGTTATTGCTACTATGATGATAATTATATGAAGTATGTCACGCTGGAGGCTGTCATAACAAATGAATGAAAGAGTGGTCAAGCTCATATTTGCCCGACCATCTTGAAAAGTTAAGTTAAGATACGCATTTAATTTGTTACTGTAAATTTTATGCTTCACTTTTTTGTTGCTTTCAAGTGATAAAAATAAGATGAAGTAAGGTTTCTCCTACTGGCTACCTAGACAAATAAATGTAAAAATAACCAATTGATTATATTCAATTCTTTGTTAGATTATGTGTTATATTATGACTTTTTAACATGATGGTTGCAGTAATGTAAGATAGCTCATGTCACTGGTTTTCATATTGTAACTACAAATTTATTATTATTATTTTATTGTTTTTATATATTGTATTTACAGAAATAGGTATTATAAATCTCTCTCTCTCTCTCTCTCTCTCTCTCTCTCTCTCTCTCTCTCTCTCTCTCTCTCTCTACTTGTGCATAAATTTATTTAATGGAGAATATTGGTTTACAAAATTCTTAAAAATTTTCTATGACTTTACATAAAAGTATGTTTAGTATTTCTCATTTAAATTTCTCCAAAAGCAATGGAGTAGTTTTCTCAAAAATCGCAAAAAACGTGTTTTTCCCCATAAGCTTAGTGTTCAATTAGGGGACCCTTAGCTTTCCCCACGTCTCCCTGCGTGCTAAACCGATAAGCTCCATTAATATAAAACACCATACTAAGTGCTTGGTGATGAAGTATGTATGAAAACATTGCAGTGTTTCGTGGAAAGCTGTATGTTGCCAATGTGGGTGATAGCCGAGCACTCCTTTGCCGTACAGACAGTGAGGGTGTTCTGCGAGTAGTTCAGCTCAGTGTAGATCATGACCTCCGTAATGAAGATGAACTGCTTCGGCTAGCTCAGCTGGGCCTTGATATAGATAGAATTAGACAAGGTAAGTTGGATTATAAGATACATATCGATATTTACCCGTCAAAGTGAACGAACTACACTTTACAAATATCGCTCATAATTAAATAATTAATGATCTATGTTTGGCGCTTCTACGTGTTTTAACAGGAGAACTAGATGGGTGAACTTGGAATTTGTAAAGTGTAGATCGGTCCTTTTTCACAAAAATTGTAAAGTAAAGTTTGTTCACTTCGACTGGTAAGCATCGATATGCATTATTACTAGACTTTTTTTATGTCCCACCTTTTCTAATTATTGATCATCATTTTATTTGAAACCAGGATCTCGATTAGGAAACCAAGAAAACACAAGATGTCTTGGAAATTATTTAGTCAAAGGGGGATATAAAGAGTTTGAAGAACTAGCAGGAGCCATTTCAGAACCTGTGATTGCAGAACCTGAAATTCATGGAGGTATAGCTCTGGATGATTCTTGCAGGTGTGTTAAATATATATTTATATACATAAGGGGTTCTCACGAGACATACAATCAAAAGACATCCATTCACTTGGCATACACAAATGTGGCCGTAGGTGAGCAGTGGACATACAGTACTGTATGCCAAGTGCATGTATGGACACTGAAAGTTACGGTACTTTACTTTACTGTACTGTATGCTAAGTGATACAGTAAGCACAATGAATACAATGATCAGCACTGAAACCAAGTCCACTGCACACCTAGGCTCAAAATTGTGTATGCCAAGTGAAAATATATCTTGTGAGAGTGACTTGAAAAAAGAAGGAAAAAATTATGATCTCACCTAGTTGTCTTATTGAAGTTTTGGTATTAATAAAGCTTAAAATAATTACAGGTTTTTGTTGCTTATGTCAGATGGTCTGTACAAATCTTTGGAGGAAGCAACTGGTTCTGAACAAGTCAATAAGGATCTAGCTCAACTTACAGTGGAGCAGGTCAGTTTTATATTCAAATCAACCAAATATGAATGAATTAGATAATATGACACATTGTTAATTTACCTATTATTTGTCATATCCTTAATGTGGGTGTAATTATTTGTTACAGTTTCGTATTCAAGCAAACCTGACAGGTGTATCTCAGGCTGTGGTTGATAAAATTGTTCGACTACATCATGATGTGTTTGTTAGTGGAGGAGCTTGCTCACAACGAGATGACATTACGTTGCTAGTTCGTAATTTCAACTTTCCTCTCACTCACTCAATCAGCAGTCCAACAGCACCTTCTGCACCCGGTGTTCGATTCAATCCCTTTGTTCAGCTTTCTTGTCCAACACAAGACAGTTCATCTGGTCAAGAATCTAGTATTGCAACTCTACCTACAAGTAAGTGCCTAATTTACTTGATGTTTCTTATTATAACAAATTACTTGCAAAATAATACTCCTGCACAGGGTCGGCTTGAGAGCATTTGGCCTGTGGAGCAAATGCCCAAGTTGGCCCGCACCCAACGGGGGGTCTGGGGGGCGCAAGCCCCCCAGTTTGCGCCACAGGGGAAATTGTTTTAAAAAGGGGGCGTGGCACGTGTTTTTTAACGCTAATTCTGAACTAACTTTTTATTTTTTCTCAACCCGCACAACATTTTCATACTAGTTTTTGCCTGTTTCTGACATCATAAACAGAAATATTCACGCAAATTGCATACTTTACATATTTTTCACGCTCTCTTGTGGGACCACATTTACATTCTAGTAAAAATTATCATCAGTTTTGTAGATCCCATTTTGTGTTTAATGATTAAAAAGAACATGTTGTTTCATGTTTTCTATGCCTTTATAATTAGAGCTATAAAAAGTTTGAATTTTTTTAGACCAGATCTGCTTTAAGCCCGAGTTCAGCTTAAAAAGCAAGTTTACATCCGAAAAATGAGCTAAAACTTGGTAACCTTAATATTTGAGCCGATTTATAAAAACAAGCTCTCAAGCCAGTGACGGAAAAAGACCGCTTTTCGTTGTATACAAATATAATGTTTGTTTAAGTCAAAAGTCATAAATTAATTAAAAAAAAAAAAAAAAAAAAACTTTGAAATACTGTAAAGAAATTAGATTTATTTTTTCTCATGTCATTCACGGGTTCAACTTGAGCTGGCTCGTTCTTGAGCCAAAAGCTCAAAACCCGGGTTCAACTTTTTTTTTCTTTTTTTTTTTAAGGGTACCCAAATATTTTGGCCTGGGCGGGTGCTCGAACTGGTTTAAATTCTAGCTCTACATATTTGTAATTCACAAATATTATAATATAAGGTGTAATGCTAATGTGAGCCACAGAATTCAGCGTGCATGCTGATGGGGCTTAATTTGTTTAAAACCAATTAATATTAAATTTAAAAGCTTTCAAAAATATAATAATGTGCAAAAATATGATTATACGCAAGAAGTAAAATGAATAAACAAAAATACGAAAGGTTTAAAAAATACAATAAAATTCAAACTGACAATTTAAGAAAGGTGACAATGAAGAACTTTATTTTTATTTTTTTTAAATAATAACAAAATGAAATAATAAATTAAAAATGTCCAAATTTTTCAAAGAAACTTCACATTTTTTTTTTCTTCAGAACCAAAGGCCTGCAAAGCAAAGGCCCAGTCCGGGTTCCCAGACTAAGGCTTTAAGCCAAGCCGGCCTTGTGGGGGGTGAAGGCCCTCAGGAATTTGATATATAAAAAATCATTTTTTTAGCAACTTTTCATAGTAAATATAAACTATAAAATATAAACTGTTTTTTCTACAGTAAATTACTATACTTTGAATAATATTTAAAATTTAAATATATAAATAAAGTATATGACTTGTAAAAAAAAAAAAATAATAATAATAATAATACCTAATAATAATTCATTGATGTGGTTTGTTATGCATTTTAATAATATTAAAATAAATGGTTTTTATTTGTTAAATTTTGGAAATAATATCAGTAGTGTAATAAAATCAACACATAATATTTTATTCTAAAAGTAAAAGTTTATGGCAGGGGTGTTTATTTGTTTCAAAAAACGATATCAGCTTATAGCGGAAAATTTGATTTTTTTTTTCTTTGTGGCCCGGACTGACCGTGGCCCGTGGTGCGATCACACCATCGCACCACGGTCAAGCCGACCCTGCTCCTGCATACATGCACAGTAAAAATAAGGATATTGAAACAAATATGATAATATTTTAATGCATATGATCTTGATGTTTGTTCCATTAGCAACTTCTAGTACAGATACAACAAACAGCAGCTGTGAAATGATGTCCCCAGAAAGAAGCTCTGGTAGACCGATGCTTAGTCTCATCAAACCTTATGTAGACTTCTCCGATTATTACCAAAATGTAGAAAAAGCACGTGATTCTAATACCTGTCAAAAGTCAATGCAAGCAAGTACAATTACTAGCGATGCTTCATAACTTGTTGTTTGCCCAAATTGCTTCAAATTATATGTTATTGTTACCAGAGTAATAATGGTGGTTCTAAAAAGTACAATCTATAATAATATTGCTGTGGATAGTATATTGTGGCCTTAAAAAGAACAATAAATACTATGCTAGTAAGTACCTTATTTTACCAGTATCAAAAATATGAAATGCCAGAGGGGAGATGATCTTATAAAGTAAAGCCTCTGCACTTTAATTTAATGTCAGGGAATATTTTTATATTATTTGTTATATTTCGTCTTTTAAAATGTATACGGTGAAGTGAACTACTGCTTATCTGTACCTATGCTTTTTAAACTGTTAAAAGTAATTTTATAGTGTGTGATTTCCTTGTGATGTTACTTTGATGCATTTTTTAGCTCAGACATTTTACTGGACCCAACAAGTCCTAGAACAATTTGCATTTTGCAATCAAAATTTTATTGTATCTAAATTCAGTGCTTTTAAATCCAAATTACAAATTATACAGCTGTAACTAATTTTGAGGGAAAAAACATCGCCGTTGATAATAAATGTTTAAAAAGTATAAATAAATACATATGAAAGAAAATTATAGAATGGCTAGCACAAATTGAATTAAATATTAATTAAATGTGAAGATTCTCTAATTTGTAGATTGTTGGGAAATGGGATCAAATTTTTAGCATAACAAAGTTGCTAAGATAATAACATTTTAAAACTATTATTGAGTAGATATTAAAGGGATTGGGTTATTCAATTCAATGTGCTCTAACTTGCCTACTTTTTTCTGTCGTATGTATTATTATTGTTGCTATTTAGCAATACTAATCAAGCAATACTAAAGAAAATGATAGAAATACCAGCAAGGGCTTTACCACAGTAGAAGTTGTATGGATAGGTCGAGGTCTCATGTGGCACAGATTTATAGTTATAAAAACGTTTATTAGCTGAGAGCTTTTGTCATATTTCAATGACATTATCAATCAAAGAAGAAAATTACTTGAGCACATCACAGAGTCGCGTGTAGTCTTGTACTGTGTGCTCTTGCTGGTATTGGAGTTGGTTGGGAAAGGTGGGGTTAGAGTAGTCGCAGAAGGAGTATGAATGAGGGAAAGGTTGGGGATCGGAGCGGGAAAAAATGAAGATTCAGAAAAGCCCAAGTGCTTCCTGGACTTAATTTACGCTAATGAAATATATTTTTTTAAGTAACCCATTCTCGCTCCCCTCCCCTCCTTTCCCTCATTCATTCATTCATTCATTCATTCATTCATTCATTCATTCATTCATTCATTCATTCATTCATTCATTCATTCATTCATTCATTCATTCATTCATTCATTCATTCATTCATTCATTCATTCATTCGTTCTCCTTCTCTAACCCCCACCCCACCCCACCCCACCCCTCCAACTCCAACTCCAACTCCAACTCCAACTCCAACTCCAACTCCAACTCCAACTCCAACTCCAACTCCAACACCAGCAAGAGCACAACACGGCAGTACAAGACTACACGTGACCTGCACGTGACTCTGTGATGTGCTCAAGTAATTTTCATCTGTGATTGATAATGCCATTAAAATATGATGCAAGCTCTCAGCTATTCACTGTTAACATTTTTATAACTATAACTCTGTGCCATGTGAGACCTCGATCTCTGTAAAGAACTCTTAATGTGATAAGACCCTTGCTGGTATTTCTATAATTTTCTTTATTATGATACTAAAGGATAGAAATAGAATGAGAGAAATTAGAGCACTGTGTATTGAAAATTAATGCAAAGCAAAATTCTTTAATTTTGATAACTATCACACATTGCTTTAATTTCTCTCGTTCTGTTTCTATCCTATTGTTTTATTATCATATATTAAGTGCGTGTTATGCCTTCATCAGTCCTTACAGACTCAGGGTTTTCTCCTATCCTTTTCTTTCAATTTATCATACCTAACCGGGATGGTTTATTTTCCTTAATATACATAATATATTAAGTGCGACAGTTTTTTCATTTAAATTTATACTTTTCTTTATTATTATTATAACGTGTTTTTTTTTTTTTTTTTTTTTTTTTTTTTTTTTTTTTTTTTTTTACTTCCTTAATTGAAATCTAGCAATGTTGTAATAAAAATGATTACACAAAAACAAACATGTTAACTCATATGAATTGGGCATAACAGCATATTATTCTATGCTGTTTATTATCATATATTTTAATTAAAAATAAAAGCACAATAACTTTGAGAGGGAAAAAAGGTAATAAGAGAAACCAGCAAGGGTGTACCTTAGTGAAGCAGAGATAGAGAAAATCTTGCAAGCACAGAAATAGTAAACACATTGGGTAGCTTTTAGCACTAACCTCTCCTAGAGAAAACGAAGTGTGTTCATTCATAGTTTGTGTCTTAAGTCTATCTGTACTCTGTAGGTAATGAGGGAGGCACATACACACTTTCTGTATTCAATCTAATGTGTTTGTTATCTCTGTGCTAGCCATTAAGATATTCACCAAACTATGAGGTTCTCTTCATTATGCTATTGCAATATAGTGATATAGGTTCCACCTTAGCTTGAATTGCATCTGACATATACAATAATTAAAAAGTATATTGCTTTTCACAGTTTAACTGCATGAGTTTAATGTTTTAGTTTGTAACTTTTATTTCTTGCCTAACTTCAGTATGTCAATATGATATTGTAATATGATTATGGTATCATATATAATTGCTTTTTTGAGAATGTCTATAATATATACTTTTTTATTTTATTTAGGTTGTATAATTATATTTAAAATTTGACCCAATAATGTTGATATCACAGAGTTGCTCCTTCAATCATAACTTTAGGGTAATATGGATAAATTGTACTGGCTATACAAGTAATTTACCTACCTCTATATTATACAGAGATAAATAGGTGTATTGTGCAGCCATGCTTTAATGGTGGCTCCTAACTCATGCTCTGTTAATGATGTATTCATTATAGTCTATAAATTTTGTTCCTTATGAGTGTAAATAAATAAATATGCAGCTCAGTCAGCCAATATAGCTTAAATGTAACTGTGCCCTGACGTCAATATATATATATATATATATAAAAGTTATTGAAAGTTTGATTGCACGTTTTTGAAGGCAGAGGGGCATACTGCTTGGCTTAACGCTAGCTGATATATTTTTTTTATAGTGGAAGGAAGAAGAAAGGGGGAGGGGGGTGTAACATATCTCTGTATGCACCCAGCATTATGACAAAAGCTTAATATTTTTACCTTATACATGTCTTGAGAACATTGACGATTGTGCAAGGAAATATTATCCCTAGAATTAACCCTACATAGGTATACATTATAGACTAAAATTCAAGTTTTTTTTTTTTTTTTTTTTGCTCTGCTTAATATTGTATTCTTTAAGAAGTATTTTTTGTTATTAATTATTATGTACTGTACCTGTACTTAATTATCTGTTTCTCTCTTGTTTTTCTTAAGTTATTTATATAGTCTCAGTTTGTACAGACTATTTGAGGCTGCCAGACACAAAAGCAGACTATTGACTTTATAGCAACTAACTATTTTCCTATCAATGTTTTCTAGATACATTATTAACATATATTACAGCAAAAGTTTATGGTCTGCTTTTGCAATTGCAGGACTTGTATATCAGTGTTGAAACAATTATAAACTGCATGTGAACATTTATGCCAGCAATTTTGAAAATGATTTAGTGAAAGTAAGTCAATAAATTTTACACCTGTGATTGAGTACTCCATTTATCATTTAACTTTCGTATTTAATACTACACAGATAATCATTTTACGATACAAGCTGTTACCCTGTCATAATAGCTATTGATGTGTGTGTGTGTGTGTGTGTGTGTGTGTGTGTGTGTGTGTGTGTGTGTGTGTGTGTGTGTGTGTGTGTGTGTGTGTGCTTGTGTGTGTGTGTGTGTATTCAGGTGGATATATAAGTTAAATTTTTATTCACCGGCATATTTATTTATTTTTAATGTGCATAGTAAAATTTATTTGCTGCTGCATATCGATGTTGTTGTAAACAGTATGTGTATCTCATTTTGTGTCACTTTTAGCAAAATGTCTATCTTGTTTTTTGTCACGCGAAGCAAAATGTGTAAGTGGTTTCCGAACATTATGTAGATGGCGCTCGACTTACACATATTGCTTCAGGTGACAAAAAACGAGATACACATTTTGCTACGCATGACAAATAACGAGATAGATATTTTGATAAAAAAACGAGACACACTTATTGTTTGCAACAACATAGATATGTTATCTATACTAAATCTGACTGTATGAAAGTTTCTTTTTAGTTTTAAATGGAGATTGCATGCAATCAAAATTTATTGTTCATTGGAAATACCCTGCATGTTGTGAGTACACATGACTTTAAATACATAATGTACTATGTGAACAGAGCTATATAGGTAGAACATTCAACTAAAAAAGTTAATGGAGCAACGAGGTTCATGTACACAGCCCATATAAAAACTGTAATCTGTTCAAGATGAACTTTTTATTCTTTAATTAATGTCATTATAAATTCGTAACGGATAGAATTTAGGAACAGTATTGTAAAACAATTAATGTCAATTTCATGTCTTCCAACTCTGGGCACTATTTGTAGTCTATGGGAACATACTCAGTCGGCACCTCAATTTGACTACAATCTAAAAGCTTATAGCCTTTTTTTTTTTTTTTTTTTTTCTTTCATAGTTCTGGTACCAATCAAAGTGTCCCATTTTTTTCCCCCTGACTACTTGCTAGCATAGGGAGTTGGAGGTTATGTAAGGATATTGAATGTATATATCTGACTCAAGTTTTGACTCTCGGCTTATTGTGTAAACATGAGTCAAAATTCCCACTATAGTAATTGACTAATAAAGGAGCAACTTTTTTGAAGCCAACTATAAGTGATTTACGTCACATCTGCTTCCGTTTCTATACTTACTATGCATGTGCAGTACGTAAAAACGGAAGCGGATGTGAGCAAAATTGCTTATAGTTGGCCTCAAAACAGTCACTAAGTTTGGTGGCTATTTGAACTGTTAGAAACAATGTATAACATGACATAAACACTCAGAATTCTTGTGCTCGTAACAACAAGATCTCAAACTTTGTGAAACAGCATTAGTAATAGTATGAGGTAGAGACCATTCTGCCAATTGTAGAGCTAGAGTGTAAGAGCTTGACCCCAGAGTTCCTTTCGGAGAACTCGGGCTTTTGGCTACAGAATTGTACAGGGAGTTGGAAGGCATGTAAGGGATATTGATCAGTATATACAATGTCCCTTGCATGTCTTCCGACTCTGGGCTGACTCAGTAGACACAAAGTTAAGTTTCCCTCTCTAGAAGGAATACTGTGATATGTTTGGTGGCTATTTGAACTTCTTATTCTAATCAACTGATATAAGGCTGACTGAAAGGTCAGAACAATATACATATTGTAAATACTTGAAATGCTTGCGCTATCAGGTAACAACAAGACCTCGAACCTCGTGAAATAGTATATTAGTAATAGTAGTTTTAGCTGCCAATTTATTTTATTTTTTATTTAACTCCTACACATTACATAAATTTATGAGGTCCATTCTGTTATTACGCTTCAGAGAGCTATTTGCTCGTGTTGAATTAAGCTATATCATGTTACAAATTGTATAGAAAAAGAAAAGAAAGGTGACGTGATTGTCTTATAACTAATGAAAGATATATAAATTGTTTTTCTCAGCTTATAATAAAGTAAATGCTTCTTTTTTTTTTTCTTTTTTTTTTTACAGATGAATTTTATACTCTTATAATAATATATTCATATGTATATATAAAAAATAAGAAGCATACAGAAACACAAACATAAAACAATTGCGGCGCTATTGCGGGTGGTTGCAAAGCTTGATTTAGCTTGTCTACAGATTTTTAAAGGGAGTCGGAATGTCACATTAATTGTGGAGCCATTGCCCGCTCCACCTTGGGGTAATGGAAGTAGAGCAGTTTGAAAACTTTGCGCGGAAATTGAACAGCGTTATTTGTAATTTTTTTGTTGCCGCGCACTGCCGACTGCCGCCGGCGGCCGTCGGCCGCAGCTTTCCTCTCTGCCTTTCTTCTGTCTTCTGTGCTTTCTGTTCTGTACTGTTGACTGTGCTGCTGTTTCACCTGCGCACCTGGAAAGGCTGGAAAAAGGGGGGGAAGGAAGGGGAACGCAACGAGAGCCCGGTGTGGCCGCTAAAAAGCAGAAAAATCGAGACCATCAAAGATCTAGAATAAAACTGCGAAAGATTTAGTCATTCCAATGTAACGGCAAGTATTTTTTTTTCAGTATTTGCAGCAACTTCCGGATATTGAATTTTGTTCCTTTGTAAGTAAGAAATCTAGGATTGCAGAGCTCGGGGGGGTGGGGGGGGGGGGGGCTACAGAATAATTCTTTCAATTACATAACATTATCCTAAAATTATTCTTGTGCATACCATACGCAGCTATGTGTGTATAAATCAAACACTCTAACTGATTATATACATATGCATAGATGTAAATGTATGTACATATGTATATGTGTATGTACCGGTACATACGTAATATGTATGTATCTCCATATTATACATAGTAATTTTTTTCGTCTTCGTATACAATAAATAAAAAATATAATGTACATTTGTGCTGCATGGAAACTTGCGGTATGTACATACATATGTATGTACTATGTACATCCATGATATACAATACATATAGGGTGGTTGCATGAAACGTCAAACGTCAGTTTTGACCTTTTTCACAGGGGAATTAACGTGGTTGTCCAGTTTTATTACTTTTCTGTTCAATGTTACTATACTAATGTTGTTGATTGTTATACTAATCAAGTCCAAGATATTATATGTAATTAAGATAGGCTCACTAGGTATTGTGACGTCATGTGAATTGTTTTGCCCATAAGATTAACATTGCTTTTTCTGGAACAAGTAATGTCACAGCTGCTAGTGAGCCCCCCCCCCCCCCCCCCTGGATCAAGTCTGGTGTTGAAGGGCAAGCTTAAATCAATGAGTGAAATAATATGTAATTGTATGTATTTGTATGTATATCATATCGATGTTTACCTGTTGAAGTGAACGAACTACACTTTACAAATTTTGCTCAACATCAATGATCTACGTTTGGCGCTTCTACGCATTTTAACAGCAGAACTAGATGGGCAAACTTGGAATTTGTAAAGTGTAGATTGGACATTTTGAACAATATTTGTAAAGTGTAGTTCGCTCACTTTGATGTGTAAGCATCGATATGCTCAATTAAATTCTTAAATCAACTTGTGTGTGATACATATCAGTGATGCATAATAGCATCATATAAAATATATACATGTACTGTATGCTAAAACTACTTTGAGCGGATGCAGTGTAATTAACTATGTAAAATCAAATGTGATTGGTTAGTAGGTTTGTAACACGCTCTCTGATTGGTCTGATTGGTGGTGCTTGTTTGTAACCCTGTTAAGTGTTAATTTACATTAAAAAAAAAAAAAAAAAAAAAAAAAAACATTTAAAAAGTGGAATATAGATGTTGTTGCAAGCAATATGTGTAACTCGTTTTTTGTCACGCAAAGCAAAATGTGTAAGTCTTTATTTGTCACACGTAGCAATATGTGTATCTCGTTTTTTTGTCACGCGAAGCAATATGTGTAAGTCGAGCGCCATCTACATAACGTTCGGAAACGACTTACACATTTTGCTTAGCTTGATAAAAAACGACTTACACATATTGCTACACGTGACAAATAGCGACTTACACATTTTGCTTAGCTTGATAAAAAACGACTTACACATATTGCTACACGTGACAAATAGCGACTTACACATTTTGCTTCGCATGACAAAAAACAAGTTACACATATTGCTCGCAACAACATCGATATGTACAGTAGATAATGTAAGTAGATAACTTTTATGTCATGATACAATTATGTAATCCAAAGAGGATTTCTGCTGAAAAGTACTGGTCAGCTGGAGATGTGTATTGCAGGTCAAAATTACATTGATCAAATGGGCAACAAAATATAATTTCCAGGATAAAATAAAATTAAAGGCAACAGAAATTGAATAATGATATACTCTTTAGATTACGTATCTGTATATACAGAATGAAGGTCTGCGAAAAAAAAGGTCCTCAGATAAATGGTCCTACCTGTGCGCAAAGGCAAGACCTTTTATCCAACGACCTTTTTCAGACATTCTAAAAAGTATTACGTATACAGTTGTCCCCCCCCCCTCTCTCTCTCTCTCTCTCTCTCTCTCTCTCTCTCTCTCTCTCTCTCTCTCTCTCTCTCCTTTTTTAAGTGTTGGGGGGGGGGGGGGATGCTCTAGATCACTAAAAGCAGGGGTTAAAAGCAAGTTTAAATTGAACCCCCTTAAATTTTTTTAGTCTTTCTCATTATATGAGCAGATAGCTTACAATATCTGTACAGGATTTTGGAAAGCTACATGGGCCTTGTACAGTGGATTTAAAATAAAAGGTTGCTGTTGAAACTTGTTCCATTTTTGCGCAGCACAAAATATTTTGAGTAAACGAGACTATCTCGCTTTTTACCTAAATAATTTTGAGATGCTTTACACGAAGCTTAGAAAAAGAAGACAGAGATTGACAAAGAAGAGAAGAGGTCTCTTCTTGTGCTCAAGTGAGCTGCTTTGCCAGCAAGCCAAACACTCCTCGTGCTGCTCTTCCACAAACTTTGCTTACCCGACTCAATTTTTTTTTATTGTTATTATTATTTTTTTTTTATTTATACTGTAAAATAGGTATAGCTTTGATATTTTAATGATTTAAAAGGGAAAATGTTATTAAGATAAAATTTATTTATTTGTTTGATTGTTTAATTATAAAATAAACTATTTTCAATAAAATAAAAATGGTTAAGAAAACGGAGACAGTGGCAGAGGTAGAGGGCGAAAAAAAGACAGATTGAGTTGGGTAGCATGAGGAGTGTTTGGCTTGCTGGCTAAGCAGCTCACTTGTGCCTTTGTGTCAAGCATCTCAAAATTATTTAAAGGTTTAGAACACCTTGAACAAAAAATATGTCTAACATCCTAACATACCTAAATATCAACGTTGATTTGGCCGGAGCCATTGATTTTGAATTTATTTTCCATTCATAAAATCACAGCTGCAGGTTTGTGACGTCACAGCTCACTAGTCCACACATGAGGAAACAGACGAGCTGTGATGTCAACCGAGGTGGGTGGGTTGTCTCCCACCACAAATGAGGAGCGTTGAGAAGAGAGGACACATTTTTGTCAATGGAGGTTCTCGGTTTAAAAAAATGCTTAAAAATGACTATGGCTTAAAACACGTAAAAGTATGCCTAGTATTTCTCATGTAAATTTCTCCGAAATCGGTGGAGTAGTTTTCTCAAAAACCGCAAAAAAACAGGTTCCCCCCATAAGTGCAATGTTAAATTAGGGGACCCTTAGCTTTCCCCGCGTCTCCCCGCGCGCTAAACCGATAACCTCCATTTACTTTCGGACAATATATATTTTTTTTTACACATGCACACACAAATATATTTTTACATATTGTGTTTGTATGTATGTATACATCTTACATACACACACACATACTGTACATTATACATATGTATATGTACGTATATAAGGGCATATACAATTTATTGTTTATTGGTATTACTTTGCCATGCCTTGTTTGTATAATGTGCATAAATTAATATGCAAAAAAAAAAAAAAAAAAAAAAAAAAAAAAACTTGTGAAAGAGCCAAATATTTTTGATACGTGTGTGGCCCACTCTTACATGCAACTTCAGTATACATTATCCTTTGTTATGTACAGTACATGTATTTTATAAAAGCAGCTCTTTGGGCAAAAGGTGATACCAATTTTTTAACACATTTCATTTAAGTACATTATGTACAGTTTCAGATAAATGAAAGGTAACCGTTTAAACTTGCTGCTTTTTTGCGCGCCTCAAGCTTATGTGACAACTATATTATTACAGCATATTCACGTGCATCACAAGGCATGTTTGGCTTGCTGGCTAAAGCAGCTCACCTGATAGATAATGCTATACCTGAGCGCGCATCAAAACACGACAATATGACACAACAATATAATTTCCTCATAAAAATTGAGGCTCGCAAAATAGCAATATGTTTAAATTGTTACCTTTCATTTATCTGAAACGGTACTCCCCTGGACAAAAGTTTCCAAAATTATTTGTAAAGGCAACCCGCGACCACACTATGCTACTTTATGAGAAAATGCAGAAGCTGCTGCAGCCCCGTTTGGAAACTTTTAGTCAGAAGTGTACATGTGATTTAAATATCTGCTTTACACATGATCCCATGTATTGGCTCTTGCACTCAGTCAGTGCCACAATGATTGCTACAGTGAACACATTGTATACTTAGGAGAAACAAAATATCATTGTCATGTCACATTTTTGTCAACATGAAAATTGGCGGCACTAAAATTTAGTGACAGCAATCTACATTAACTCTACTCTAATGTTTGCTTATTTCAATATATATTTGTGTTGAATAAATCTCTATACTAATTTTAACTTTCTTTTTTATTATAGGTGAAGCATGGCAGACAGTACACAACTTGATAAGAATGGCATCAAAGCTGAGAATAGCGCTTCTGCACAAGAAGCTCCCACTTTACTTAGCAGCTTGCATAACTTTGCATATCAGCAGCGACCAAAGCCTGTTTTATCTGTAAATGGTATTGCAAAGTGCAGCTCAATTTTAAGTCGCCCTAAAACTTTGAACTTTGAATCAAAATGTAATGGGAGTGGTTCAACTGATGCTGCTGCATTAAGAGAGAAGAAGAGAAAATTAATAAAAGGCAATAATGACAGAGATTTGCCTCAAACAAAGCGAGAGAAGTTGGATATATCTACATCTCCAAAAAATAAACATGATAGTATTCTTGAATTGGAAAAAAAAATTGAAGTAGTTCAATGTGCTTTTCCTGCTTTGGATAGAATGGAGATACAAGATGTTCTGGTAGCTGCCAATTGGATTGTAGAAAAGGCAACAGAACAACTTAGAAAAACAACATTGAAGGCGACACTAACATCAGTTAAAAGTGAGATTTCTCCAGCAGCCAAGAAATGGAGAAGGATTCGACCGGCAGAGGAAGCCAAGTCCTCATCAGATGAGGAAGACGACAGTAAAGAAAGCAAGCAAATAAAAAGTCCTAGTGATGATGATGGAAGTTCGGATGAGGAAAGTTATTCTCACATGCAGAAAACTGAAATTTTATCATTCTTGTCTGAAGCAAGCATTCCAGAACTTTTGATGGTTCCCACTTTGTCCATTAAAAAGGTTGAAAATATAATACAGTTAAGACCATTCAATAACTGGATGCATTTAAATGAAGCAATTGATGAAAGATGTTCTGGAGTCTATTCCAGCACCTTATTTGATAATGTACTTGAGACTGTACAATTGCAAAATGAAATTTCTGTATTAATGAAAAGTTGTAGTGATTTATCAAGTGCAATGACCAATAAACTATCTAAATTATCATCGTACCGTGAAGCAAATGTGATGAGTCTCGGAGAACAACCTAAATCACTCTCCTCTGGGCTCAAACTGGCTACATATCAGATGATTGGATTGGCATGGTTGCGCCTTCTTCATGAGCAAGGAGTCAATGGCATTCTTGCAGATGAGATGGGTCTAGGAAAAACTGTTCAGGTGATTGCTTTCCTTGCTTACTTGAAAGAACAGAAACTTAAAAATGCTGTCCATCTCATAGTTGTTCCTTCATCTACTCTAGAAAACTGGTCTAATGAGCTGAAGCGTTGGTGTCCATATCTCAAGGTAGATGTATATTATGGATCTCAAGAAGAACGCAGGAGCTTAAGATTTTGGTGGAAAAGTGAAAATAACAAAGAAGAAGTAAATGAATTAGATATATTGGTTACTACCTATAATTTAGTTAGTAGCACTAAAGAAGACAAATTATTCTTCAGAAAAATGAAAATACAATACATTATTTATGATGAAGCTCACATGTTGAAAAACATGGGCACTCAAAGATATGAAAGTCTGATGAAAATTAATGCACAACATAGAATTCTCTTAACAGGAACTCCACTTCAAAATAACTTAGTTGAGCTCATGTCTCTTCTAGTGTTTGTCATGCCACAAATTTTTGCCCCCATACAAGAAGGCTTGAAACGTTTATTTAAGGCCTCTCCAAAAGGAACAAATGATATCGACACATGTGAATTTGAAAGCGAGAGGATCAAGCAAGCTAAAAAAATAATGGAACCCTTTTTATTGAGACGCTTAAAATGTGATGTTTTAAAAGACTTGCCATCCAAAAGTGAAGAAATATTGTTGTGCGAGTTGACAGTGGCACAATCCAGGCTTTACGAGGAAGTGCTAAATGAATTGCAAGACGACAGAAATGAAGAGGAGTGCAATGAAGATTTAGACACAAGAAATGTGAATGGTTTCTTGGAAGAGGAAGTAAAATCCAGTAATCTCTCGGGTAGCATGGCAATCATGATGCGTTTGCGACGAGCTGCCAATCATCCTGCATTAATAAGACACAAATTTAGTGATGACTCTGTGCAAGTGTTGGCTAGAAAACTCAGAGCTGATAGAAAATACAAGGAGGACAATTTTGACAAAATTGTTGACAATCTCTATGAAATGTCAGACCATCAAATTCACCAATTATGCTGTGAATATAAAAGCATTTCAGAATTCCAGTTAAGTCAGGATTATTTGCTAAGTTCTGGCAAAATGAAGAAATTTGATATGCTGCTACCAAAACTACAAAGTGAAGGACATCGTGTTCTCATCTTCAGTCAGTTTAGACAAATGATGGATATTCTAGAAGATTACTGCTTAGCTCGAGGATATAAATACTTACGCCTAGATGGACAAACCCCTGTAGTTGATAGACAGAGCTTGGTTGATGAGTTCAACAAGGATGATTCCATCTTGCTTTTTCTGTTATCCACTAGAGCTGGTGGGTTTGGTATCAATTTGTGCTCTGCTGACACAGTCATCATTCATGACATAGATTTAAACCCTTACAATGATAAGCAAGCTGAAGATAGATGCCATCGTGTGGGGCAGGTTAGGCCTGTCACAGTGATGCGATTAATATCACCTAATACCATTGAGCAAGCTATGTTGAAGGTTGCCCTAAGTAAGTTGAGTTTAGAGCAGCAAATCTCACAAGGCAGAAACAGCAAAGAAAGTGAAAAGAAACTAATGCAACTACTCAAAGAAGAGCTTAAGCAGTGTAACTAGTTTGTATGTGTGTGTGTGTGTGTGTGTGTGTAATATAATATAATAATAATATAATAATAATATAATAATAATATAATAATACCGAATCAACGGAACTATTGTTTGATATACACATAGTGGAAACATATTAAACAAATAACTAATATCAAATTTCACTGGATTTGTTGGAAAATATTAGTAGTATATTGTTGGCATATTTTGATCTTCTCGCGTCAAGATGAAGCTACTACACTTTACAAAGTCGCGGCTACTTGAAGCTTCTGCTATATAAAACAGGTAGGTGAAGCTCCAGGTAGCCGCAAATCTGTAAAGTGTAGATCATTCATTCTTCGGAATTTTGTAAAGTGTAGTAGCTTCATCTTGACGCGAGAAGATCGATTTGTACTATCTATGTATTTTAGTGAGTACAGTATGTATTGAGTGTCTACGTATATAAATGTCTATCAAGAATATTGTATCTTGTATTACTATAAGCATAAGAGTATCTCATGATTGCAGCATTTTTATTTAACTGTACCTTATATTTATTAATTTCCTCTGTTGACCAGAGTTTTATTTTTTAAGAGTTGGTGTTTTGTTATGCACTATAACTATAAATAAAGTAAGAAATATTGGCTGTTAATATAGCAGTACTACTTTGTGTAGCATTTTCTCATTGTTATAGTTTGTGAGTGCACAATATAGGCTAAATAAAATGTTGCATTAAAAAGTATCATTAATCATGAAAAATGCAATTTTTATGTTGTTATATAATTATATATAGGTAAGGAAATATCTTGTTTGCATGACTTTAATACTCAAACACTTTTATTTATTATAATTTAATTTATAGTGTCTAATGTCATTAAGCAAGAGGGGGGGGGGGGGGGGGGTGTAAAATTTTGAGATGTGATAACATGGATTTATAATCAACAGTACTGTATTCAGTATGTATGATACGTATGTTAAGAAGAAAGTCAAATAGGATTGTGTATTGTTAACCTTAATTTTCAGTATTTGGATAATTTTTCATCAACACTTCTATACTACTCTCAAAAAATTTGAATTCATAATGTAATATATCAAATATGTTATATTTTAAAAAAGTAATATATAAACCCTATATGCTTTCCAAGAGTTTGTAATATGTTTCTGTGGTGGGTCGTATGCTCCAGCTGCAACTATTGGTTTGCATTATTTGTTAGTATTAAAGCCCGTGTCAACTTACTTTTTTATTATATAGAATACTAGATTGATAATTACCATACCTTATTATCCATGAATTTGACACCAACACATTGATTTTGTATTTATTTTCGTTTTGACTGTTATATCACGTATCTGACATCACAATGTACAGATGGGGCCATGATAGGCGTAACAAACTTGAGGGAGGGGCTTAAATTTATCACGTGACCAGAGCGGTGACTGTGATTGGAGGCGGTACATTATGACGTCAGATATGTGATAAACAGTCAAAATGAATAGAAATGAAAATACATACAAAATCAACATGGTGGTGTCTATATCATGGATAATTAGGTATGGTAATTATCAATCTAGTATTCTAAATAATAAAAAAGTAAGTTGACAAGGGCTTTTAAGTCCTGGCAAAAGGAACAAACATTTAGCATAGAAACAAGTTTAATCCTATATGTTTTGCAATTAAGGATGGAAGTGCATATTACTACTTATTGAGTGTTGTTTACTGGATAAAAGATTTCAAAGTCAAATGTGTAGGTATGAGGTGCAGTATTATAATATATCAATATAATATAAAATTCCTATATTACATAACGTAAAAACTTTTGTGAAATAGTTGAAGGACATTTTAATGCTTTTGAAAATTTACTATATTCATTGTAAAAGATGAATATAAATGGCGCCATTTAAGTGCCTACATAATAGGTATGCTGTGCTTTGACATTAAAGCATATGCATAGTTAGACAAATAAATAATCATAGTATAAAAATAACTCCAGATTAAATTTGCTACCCTTTTCGATAGTACCTTATGTATGTATGTATGTCCCTACCACTGTAGCAACATAGGTAGGTGGGCATTTAGCTAAATTGCCACAGCATGTTAACATTTGAAATGGTGGTAAGTTTTTAATGTTATCTGTACAATTGATTGACAATAAAGGCTCTACTATTGAGTTTGCAAAATTAAAGTTTGGACTTACTCCTATATTTTTTTAATGTAAATTACTGCAAGGTTGGGTTTACTAAAACAAAATTCTTATGACAACAAAGAAGAAAGTTTATCAAAAAGTAATTTCTTATCCGAGAGGGTAGCAGACAGTATGAAAGTAATACACACGCTCTCTTACACATGTATGTATAAATTGATTGATGTTTTTAATGTCTATGTAGTGATTGTTGACGAGACATACTCGGAGAGATGTACACATTGTGATGAACCACAATTCAAATTCCATTGTAGTTTATTTTGAGGATATGTTATTGGCAATTGGGATCTGTATATATACTGTAAATATTTATTTTGTTTTTATTATTATTAATTTTACGTATATTTGAAGGAGTAGTTTTAAGGTTATATAAATGTGGCACTTGTTTGAATAGTTCAGTAATAATTTGTTGCACTTTTTTCAGTCTTGACAGATTGTTTCAATTGTGTGGGGGAGGGAGAAAATTAACCGGATTTGTGCAGATTGTTCTCTTTGTTTTTATGACTTGCACTTAATATATGAGTAAAGTAGATTATTATATTAAAATTATTGGAATGTTTTTATTTTGCTGATAATGAAGGTGAAGCTATCAGACAATAACTAATCAAGTTTTACCTTTTCTTCATCACATAATATCTCCTATCTACTGTGCGTACGTAAGTGTGCTCAAAATGTTTTAGTATTTAAGGTATACTTATGTAGAGTAGGAGCCTGGAAAAAAAAATCCCTTAATGTGATATTGTAGTTTATATAATGTCGGTGAATTTAGTTTTGTGGTAATTACAATAATTTTATACTCTTACTTTATACTTGAGCATAAATTTGCAAGTAATTAAAAGTATCAAATATATGTCTTTGAGTTATTTTCATAATAACTATAGTTCTCCATGAAATAAATCAAAATAATCAATTGGAAACTTTGACACAAAAACTGGCAATTTACTATCAAATGAAACAGTTGTTCCTTTTTGGAACTTCATGGAGAATAACTGTGCTGGTCGTTTAAATTTTTATTGCCTGAGAGTAAAGGCAAAGAATAAAATTTTCTATGACTGAGTCTGTACACTCCTCCCAAATAAATCTGACTGCTTGTGTTAAAGTTTCCCCATATAGTTAACATTTGGAGAGATTAACGCTTTGGTCAGATTTATTCGGGAGGAGTGTACATGAAAATACAGCATCAAAGTTATTTCATATTTTATGAACCATCTTTTTTTTTTTTTTTTTCCCCTCCTGATAAGACAAATGAAATTTGACTAAAACTTATTATTGTTTTGTAAATGATAGATTCTTACTATAGTATTGTGTTATGCCATGTTTATTTTTTACTTTTAAAATGTTCATTTTCAAATTGTTCACCTTATTATGTGATACATAAGTAATGACAATTTTTCAACTCTTATAAAAATGTTTTATAATTAAAATATATTTTGGAATTTTTAATAAGATCTGTGTATATAATATGCAAGTATTGAACTTAAATATATAAAATATATATGTAAACGTAATTGTAATGATATTATAGTAAAACAAATAAAAGTACTTTTGTTCTTCCAACTGAACGTGTTTTAGCTTGTATCCCAGCAAATACAGATGATGAAAAATAAAAATTACACTAGCTTGAAAAAAAAAAAAAAAAAAAAAAAACTGTCTTGTTCCTTTTATTGGGTTTACTAATAAAGTATATACATAATCACTTAATTGAGACCAAATAGTTTGGAAATAATATATATTTTATACCTACTAGGAATAGTACATGCTCATACTGGCGGGACACTTTGTTTATTGACGATTAATAATATGCTGGCAGCTGGCTTTCCTCATATCATTTTCTTTTACACCATCAATTAATACCTAACCGCAACAGTTTATTATCATTAATTTTGCATAATGCATCTTTATTAATAGGAATAAAAATATATTACTTCAATCTATCATGCCTTTTTTGTGTACATACGTCTGTTGAATTATGTCTAGCTTTTCTATATCACACCTTTTCTTATTATTGAAGAACATGCTTCTTGATATTGATGTCTTTATTTCTGCTACATATAGGCACACTGCATGTAATAAAACAGATATTTAAAGGCCTATATAGGGTGGTTGCATTCATGTTAAAGTCAACGCCATAATTAAGGAGAACTAAATAACATGGCCCCAGTATAGGAAAATGAAACATTTGCCAGTTTAAAAATACTGGACCATTTCAGTTTGAATTGTAATAATCAAAGAAAAGGGATAGGAGAAACCAACAAAGTGCCTTATATTATTATACCACGATGAGGTCTGTATAACTTTTATTATGGTGAAAATCTTGATAGTGCAGGTTACAAAAATATTTACAAGTTAACTAAGACATTTCGAGGGCAACAGCCCTCTTCTTCAGTTGAAACTATAAGAACTGTCACTCTAAGCAACTGAAGAAGAGGGCTGCGCTGTTGCCCTCAAAACGTTGTCTTATAGTTATAACTTATCTTATAACCTGGCGTGCCATAAAGATTTTCACCAATAAGCTATAATGGACCACGACATCATAGTAGGACTGGTGCTTGTTGGTTTCTCCTATGTCCTTTTCTTTTATTATTAATTAATATAATAATAATATATAGTAAGTGAGAAATATTGATATGATAAATCTGTTTTATTATTATTATTTTTAACAAAAAAAAAATAATAATAATAATAAACATGTAAATGGCTGTTTTTGACTCAATATAATTGAAATCAATATAATATGAAAGGATAGAAATTCTAGTGGGAGAGAAATTAGAGCACTTTGCATTGAAAATTAATTCAGAGCACAAATCTCTAATTTATAGATAGAGGAGGGGGATTTCAATCAATTCACTAGCATAATTGATAAGATGATAGAATAACACAAATGATTTGAAAAATTATGGACACACCTTTGCATATGAGAGAAAATATTCTAACCCACTGTCTGGTTACAAACTAGAAAAACAATTTAAACATATTTTGTCATTGTTAATTTTTATTATAAAAATATACATGTACAAAATTGTTGTAGGAACTGGTTCTTAAGAACCGCGGGTTCTTCTTTATAAAGAACCGTTGGCACTACTTTAAGAAAATTGCAGGGGTTCGGACCCGTCACAAAAATTATCGGGTCCGCAGAGCCGGGTCTGGACCCTTTAATTTTTTTTTTCGAGTCCGCGGAGCCCGGTCCGGACCCGTCAATTTTTTTTTTTGGGTCCAGGACCCGGCTCCGGACCCGATCAAAATCTTCATATGAGTCTGGGTCCGAGATTATTATATAAATTTGTAAAATTAACTTTAAAATTAACCATAAATAAACAAATTAATTTGAGACTGTGAATCTAAAAAAGAATGCACAATTTTGTAGAACAAATAAATATTTTTTTAGTATATTAGTTATTTTTTCATAATAACATTGTACATTTGGCAATGTTATTTTTTGATGGTAAAATGTATTGTCACCTCTTTGAAATTAGTAGTTATGCTCTTATTTTGCTTAATATTGTGCTAGCAAGATTATCACCAAACTATGGGACTCTCTTCACTATGGTATAAGGCCCTTGCTGGTTTCTCCTGTCCTTTTCTTTCAAATTTATAATACCTAGCCACGATGGTTTATTTTCCTTAACATATATTTTTTATTAAAAAAATATGTATATTATATAGTTTTTACATTTGCACAATCTACTTTTCAATAAGAATAATCGATGCATGTATTAATTTCATTTAGCGTGCAAAAGTATTTTTTGGTAATCTATATATAGGTATATATGATAATAAAAAGATCAGATAATAAAACAGATTGGTAAAAATTGGGCAATGGGAGATAGTATGAGCGTACACTAAAATAGGGATGTCGAAAAAGAAAATATTCCAACCCAGGACAAAAAGAAATTTATGAGATTATGGAAGTGTGGCTCATATTGCTCTGTAGAAATAAAATAGAGAATATACCACAGCATTCCTGTTAATAATAATAATAGCCTCTTTATTGGGTTTAGATATTATACATAACAAAAAAAAAAAAAAAAAAAAAAGTAAATTACCCAACAGGTAATGAGAAAAAGGCAAAATGCCTATACACTGGACGTGATCTCACACCATAGTATCAGAAATACTGCTTCATCAATAAATAAATAAAGATAATAACACATTAAAAACAAAAGATGAATGATTTACACTGGCAGAGGAGTTCTAGCCATAACAGGTAAGGCATTATACAAAGAAACAACTCTTGGGAAAAATGAATATAAGTATGAGGAATCACCTCTGGGAGAGTCTAAGGTGATAGAGCAGCCACGTAAACCAGAGCGTCTTTCCTTAATGTATAGGGTGTATGCGGATGACGTCATATTTATTGCGCTTGGAGGCCATACTGGAGTAGTGCATAACAATGCTCAGCATAGGACAAACTTTATTTAAGCCCATTTTCTTTGGGAAATCGGTTAATTTTTTGTTATTTGATATTTTTCTCACATACTTGAGATACTAATTCAACATATTTACAGCATCAATTCTTTCAAAAATATTGCATAGTATTTTTAAACTGGCAAAATGATTTTTTTCCCTATGCCACCCATGTTATTGAGTTATCCAACATGGCGTAGACTTTAACATGAATGCATAGACCCTATAACTTATTAGCATCAAAAAAACCAGTCATGTTTTTTTAGAAAAACACGATGATAAGAATTTGATGTCAATACTATTCCAAAGATCAGTAATACTTTTTAATTTACATTTAGTTAATCTTAAAATACTGTCTTCACATTTAGAAAATTTTGAATAGCCAAGAATGAAACGAGTGGCACGACCCTATATGCGCTCAAGATTTACAGTGTTGGTGAGAGTTCAAGTTCTGTTAGTGCAAGTTCATAATAGATCAATATTCATCTTTATCAACAATATAAAAAAATACATACGATTGAAAGGGCGAGGTTATGGCCCACTCTTACACCTGACCCAATACTATCTCCCACCCTTCATTTTTTACTAAGCTATCTATGTGTGTTTTACTATCAAATATGTTTATTATGATTATATATTGGCATCATTATTACTATTTACTTATACTACTTGTATAAGCTTGAATACCAAGAGCAACCTTAGTAAAATTACAAAATATTAATTGGTAATCCATGCATGTTCAATAAAATAATAAAACTAAAATGTGACAACACTTTTATTCATTTCTCTAATCCTACATCACAGTACAAATAGTTTAACAATTATAGAACTTTAAACCAAATCAAACACCGTCTTTTTCTTTTCTTTTCTTTCTTTTTTTTTTTTTTTTTTTTTTTTTATGTTTTGTTCTGTTAAATTTTGTCTTTTGTGAAATGTGAAAGAATAATTTTGTAGTTTTTACTGCAAATTGAAACAAAATAATAATTTAATTTTAATTAAGTAGTTGTATAATTAATATTTAGTAATGTATGGCTCCACAAAACAATACAAGAGTGCCAAAAAATGCGTTGTATTATTTTGCACTCCAGCTTATTCGTCGTCTGAGAGGCCAAAGCATGCCAAATTGATCGGGAGCCGAGGTTGTCGAGCAGGCAAGTGACGAATATGAAGTGTCCTAAGGAAATTGTCCTCTCCAATCTCCATGAGGGGCTGCAACCAGTTCCAGGAGATATGACGTAGCACTACGTGGCAGCTCCACCGCAATCTAATCATGATGACCTCTGACTTGATGTGGGTATAGGCAGCAAGGGGAGCAAGGGAGCGCTGCCACAGGAATGCTCATGCCTCAGCCACGACCTTCAAGACGTGCGGGTTGAAAAGAGAGCCAATCATCTGGAGACAACAATGTTTTAACTGTTATTGATTAAAGTCTTAATTAAGGCAGTGGGTAACCGACTTGAGCAGAATAAATTGTCAAAATAAGAACTGTATTTTCAAAACAATTTTTCCTACATTTTTATATCAAACATAACATTACAATAATTTTAAAATCAAATTGAATGTGTTTGAAAATTATTTTTTGGTCCAATAATGTTTTACTAATATTTTTTATTTCAAAAAAAAAAAAAAAAGTTAGGATCAATATTAAAAAAAAAAAAAAAGGATACAATTTACCAGAAAGGACCTTACCACAGTAGAAGTTGTATAGAGAGGTCGAGGTCTCGTGTGGCGCAGTATTTTGTTATAAAAAAGTTTATTTTATAACTGAGAGATTTCGTCATGTTAATGACATTATCAATCAAAGAAGGAGTTTTACTTGAGCACATCACTGTACAGTACAAGACTGCCCGATTAATGCTCAGTGATGTGCTCAAGTAAATCTCTTCTTTGATTGCATGATAATGTCATTAACATATGACGAAAGCTCAGTTATAAAATAAACTTTTTTATAACAAAATACTGTGCTACGCGAGACCTCGACCTCTCTATACAACTTCTACTGTGGTAAGGCCCTTTCTGAAATTCTATCCTTTTCTTTATTACGTACTGATTTATTTCAAAAAAGGTTTTTATTTTCATTTAAAAAGTATGGCTCTATATTTTAAATTTTCACATTTTCTTGCTATTTTTGAAGTTGAAAAACTTAAATACAGTATTTGATTGTATTTTAGATGTGTTTGACATAGCCTAACTTTTAAGTATGTTGTAGCATTTCATCTTTATTTCATGTTTAATGTTATACTTTGCGACTCTTCAGTTTGTGAGATATCAGCCGGTCACCTATTCCCTTAAATTAAGAGCTAGAGGGGGACCGATTTGGTGAGGAAATAGTCAATAACTTTATTTTCTCGATAATTTTTTCTACATAATTAATAAAAACCAGTGAGACAAATAAAATTGAATTTATACATACATACATATCATTACGCTACAATCCCTTTCGGGGCCATCAGCCAACAAGACAGATGTTTTATCCTGACCCAGTGATAGACCTCCACAACTTCCTATCCTGACATACTTCACTTGCCTATCCTGACACTTAAATGTTGGTGCTAAAATTCTTATTTTCACATTTACATGTTATCTTCAAAGTGAAATAAAAATATTTACTACATATTTACAGGTGATTGACTGAAGGGTAGCTATAAGAGTGGACAAGGGGAGGTAAAAAGCTGACGTAGATTGACAGCACAAAATTTGTTAATCATCAGGCAACATTGCAATTTGGCGGCTGCAATTTTCTTCCAATTGCCGAAGATTTTGATCAAGCAATTAGAACTACTAGCCTCCCCAATAAATGACTTACTTTCCGTGCGCTGGTACTGCTCATACTGGGTTTAAGCTGGTGAGGGAAGTGCAACAGAGGCAGCATCTACAAAACAGCGTACACCGCTTGGTGCGAGAGCAGTGGGGACGTTCATCTTCATCCTTATGGGAACTGTAATCATAGGGTATAGAGTATGAGGAACACTGAAAGCTTATAGTGATAAACCTGCACTTTAACGTGACACAAACAAATGAGGAATCCTATTTCAATTAGAGAACTTTGACATAACTTCGTGTTTTATATGCAGATCCGCATATGCAATACATCAAGAGTTCAGCAGGTTAGCATACATTACAGGG
The DNA here is from genome assembly GCA_949318235.1 of Ecdyonurus torrentis. Taxonomy (NCBI): domain Eukaryota; kingdom Metazoa; phylum Arthropoda; class Insecta; order Ephemeroptera; family Heptageniidae; genus Ecdyonurus; species Ecdyonurus torrentis. The sequence goes on from OX439127.1 coordinate 57,781,097, forward strand.
ACATATTTACCTAGAAAAACATCAATATAATAATTTTTAAGAGACGTGGCCACGTCACACCTGTACCAACCAGATTTGAGAGATTATTTGTGAAACCATGAATCAGAACACTAGCACATTTGAGGCTTTTTAAAACAGAGGTAATATCTGCCTAAAATCATGAGGTATTTATGAGAGAGAAAGAGAGAGAAGAATTTTAAACAAGTTTCTTTCTGCTAAAAGTACCCAAACTTTTAAGCTAATGCTTTTAACAAAGCTCAAATTAAATTGCCCTCAAATTCATTACATAACATTTTCTTTCTCTTCAATTGTAGAGAAACTTTTTTCCCCCAAAAAATAGCACAATAGTATTGTAATAATAATACAGTAATTAGTACATTTACCATATATGTGGACATATAAAACTTTTGCAGCAATTATTAAGCTATAGACTTTATGCACATTATGTTTTGAATAAATCTGACCACTTGCGCTAAAGTTTCCCCGTAATATAAATATGAACCATAATTGTGAAAGATTCAATAAGCTTATTGGTCAGATTTATTTGGGACCAGTGTATGTACATTTTATTTTAGACAAATGAAAGGTACTGTATATAGCCATTAAAAAATTGTTGCTATATTGTGTGTGCCTCAATAGAGGACTTGACTTGCAAAAGTAGGTTTAGTGAGCATATAAACAAACTCACAGCCCAACAATACTAACAAAGTGCTAGCAGACGACTTAGTGTTCCTGTCTCAATTTAACATGCTTTCTTAAGGGGCAATGAAGCAGCTATAACTTGAGTTAGAATTATTTTTCAAGGCTGAAATTTTTACTGTAGCTCACTGAACCTACAAGCTTTTGTTTTCCTGGATTTGAAGTCAATTGGGTGAAAAAATTTTTTTAACCAAATTATATGGAAATGATATTACAGTATGTATATACATACATACGTTACAGTATGTACCTCTTATACATATAGCTGCCTATATACCCACATCAAGTCAGAGGTGACGATTATATTAGATTGCGGTGGCCGAGCTATACATACCACGTAGAGCAGCGTCATATCTCCTAGACTAGAACTGCTGGCAGCTCCTCATGGAGATTGGAGAGGTCAATTTCCTTAGGACACTTCATAATCGTCGCTTGCCTACTCGACAACCTCGACTTCCGATAAATTTGGCATGCTTTAGCCTCTGAGACGACGAACAAGTCGGAGTGTGAAGTAATACAACGCATTTTTTGGCACTTTTGTACTGTTCTTTGGAGCCATACATTACTAAATATTAATTATACAACTACTTAATTTAAATTAAATTATTATTTTGTTTCAATGTGTAGTAAAAACTACAAAATTACTCTTTCATATTTCACAAACGACAAAATTTAATAGAACAGAACATAAAATGGCTGGTAGAATTTGATTGGTTTAAAAAGTTCTATGACGTCACTATTTCGCTATTCTATTGTTGTTTTACGTTTGAGAATATTTTTAAAAATCGAAAATTTCAAAACAGATTTATATTATAAAATTTAGATCTAGCTGTATTATTGGGTGAATATATTTATTTCAATTTACAGCATGTCTTTTTAAATATGTATTTAACTAGTATATATACTGAAACTGCAGCCGTTTGTCGGCTCGGCTTTGTATTTATTTTGTTGGGAATTTTGGGAGTATTATTTTTTTTTTTTCATTTTTGCGGTTGATTCAGGGTTGATTACATATAGAGTTAATTAACTCTAAATTTATTATATATAGAGAGGTTAGGGTAGCTTTCGTTGCGGTCTTTATAACTTTTCCCCACACAGCAACACAATGAGATAATATATATACTATATATACATAAAATACCTTCATCTCTATACCAGATAAAACATATATAAATAATATATATGTTTTCATTTTTGGTAATACTATATATACGTATATGGGAATGTCAGATCAAAAAACGCGCCATAATTCCGACTGGGTGAAGCGGACTGAACTAAAAGTAACTGAAGTAACGTTACGCGTGTAGTTCAGCCCGCTTCACCCAGTCGGAATTATGGCGCGCATATTGATCTGACATTCTCAGTATAGGAGATGGACTACTGTATATCATCTACTGTCAAGACCAACTTTAAAAAGACCTGACACTGGGGTTTGTTGCATTGAGACAAAGGTTCCTAAGCCTTTGTTGTCCCATAAGAATACATTGATTTTGACAAGGTGTCCACAGTTTTTTTTATTTTTCTCAAAAAAAAAATATATAAGTGGTCATATCATATTATACCACTAAAATGCTGAGTTTTTTTGCTAAAAAACTGTGTATTCAATTTTTTCAAATCCCCCCGCTGTGCGAATGAATTGAGCAATGAAAAAAACAGATGTTTCTGTGCACCGCCATTTTTAAAGCAGTGAAAAATTCTGTATTGTTTTCGACAGAAGTTGCCGAAGTTGGTGGATAGTTCGATTTACAGTAATTACACCAATTTGGTGTAAATATAACATAGCTATGTATATATAATTTTTTAAAAAACTGTGAATTGAGTCTTTTTATTAACTTATATATAAGTGACAATTTTTTATGGTGTTGTGTGTTATTTTTTATCGTCAAAACAAGCAGCGAGTGAAAGCCCAGGGTCTTATAGAAGGTAAGACTACAATGAATTTTTATCATATATATATATATATATATATATATATATATATATATTTATATATTTCAAGCTTCATCTTTTGAGCAAGGCAAAATTTATTTTCTGTTAATGCACTTTCCTCTATTGCATTAAATGCTTCAAAAAAAAAAAAAATCCTATTTAGGAACATATTATTTCGCATTTTATTGCCTTTGACAAAGTAGTAGTAGTAGTAGTGGTTACAGTATTTGATTAGCAACTAAATGCTATTTATATATATTCATTTTTCATTTGTAGATTTTAAAGGGTGAATATCATTGGAAACAGGCTGAAATACAGTGTCTGGTTATCTGTTCATTCTGGTAAGAAATTTTCCAAATAAACTTTTAGTAAAAAAATATCCAATTTTTAACAGTTTCCTAAAACTTAGAAAATAAATACATTTTTATATTCAATTTCAAAATTCTTTTATTTCCATTCTCCTTACAATCAAATATGCAATACAAAGTTACAATTGTTGAAGGTTTTACATGGAATTGTCAACTTACAATACTAGTAGGTAATATATACACTGTATATTATACAGTGATGCTGTGTGTACAGCATATAAAATTAAACATTATTCAATTCATTATATATATATATATGTATAATTATTTAATATTTTTATAGTCGTAGAACTCATTTAAACTATAGAAACATTTATCAAGTAGGTAGCATTTCAATTGCCGAGAGAATACTTTAACACATTGCAAAGACTTGAGTTCAAATGATAAATTGTTATAAATTCTAACACATGACATAAATGGGCCATTCCTATACATTTCAAGCCTGCAGTATTTGCGAGTGATATTCAGATCACAATTCCACGTAGCATGATTGTGGTTTGTCTCATGCTCGCGGAACCATGATTCATGTTTCTTTACAAACACTGCACACTCATGGATGTACACACATGGAAATGGTAGAACTCCCAACAATTGAAATAAAGTTCTACGTCTACGTATTTTAGAACAAATATAGAACAGTTTTGTGAATCCTACCAGTACTTTCATTCCGATAAAAATACAATTCTCGACTTTCTCTTACAGCGCCACCAGTGTCTGTGCTGAAAAATAAGCCCACAAATTAACATGTAAGGTATAGGCCAATACGGCTAGTTCTGCTATAATTCTTGCTGTTAGGAATTTTTTTACAGGATTTAACCATTGTGGCAGAAAAAATAGCAAAAATAGCTGGATATTGGCCTATACCGTACCTTACACGTTAACTTGTGGGCTTGTTTTTTGCCACGGACTCTAGTGGCGCTGTAAGAGCAAGTCGAGAATTTAAAAGTGTTTTAAATAAAATGTGTAACTAATTCTTGTGTTTGCCACGATGAAAATGTTTTAGTTATGATTAGAAACCAAAACTGCATCATACATGTCATATTATGCGAGTTTGACGTTTCATTATGTGTCTTCCTCCCATAAAATATCTAAATTATTGTTTTTGTTTTTTTCAGTGCATCGTTTGCATACATTCGTGCTTGAGCTATTTTATTTGCATCAAATACTCACAATGGATCCAGGATTTAGTGGTGTATTAAAATTGACTGACTTGGATGACTTCATAACGCCATCTCAGGTACATACATACATATACATACATATTTATGTACATTACGTAAATGCATACTGTACGGTATGATAATTATGTATGGTATATACATACATATTATACTTATTAAGTCTGTAACTTACAAATGATTAATGGGATTCCAGAGTCAGTGCGTCAAAATGTAGTATGTACATAATGTACCGAAATGAAATGTATGTATAACTTGCACTTTTAGGGGAAGGAGACGCTTTTGTTGGTCGTCCACTTTTATAGTGTTGCAATTCAGTCTACAGTTGTGCAATTTTTTTTTTCTGTGTGGTATGTACATACTCATACATGTACATATATGATTCATATGCTTGGTTCGATGTTAATTAACTTTCTCGTAAGAATCTAATTATGATTGTTGTATCTTCATGGAAGAGTTATATGTGAATATAAGTAGGCGTCATTGTTAATCGGGCATAGTTAATAAAATACGGACTTCTTTCCAATAATTTGGAAGAGTGTTTATAGGACTACCACTGCCACTTTAGAATTATTACTAGTATTATATTGATGTATGGTGCTATTTGTTTTATAAAATCCAAAATATGATCTTTTGAACTTTAAAAGTACATTATTATAAGTACTGTATTATGGTATTAGGACTGGTTATCGGCAGCTTAAGGGTCTTAAGGTTGAAATTCCAATAGTATTGTTGAGAAAAGCAGCCAAACCGACACTGCCGCAGTTATCGGCACCCCTATTTATCTTGGCCCCCTCTACTGATAAAAGAATTTTAAGCAGTGGTATGGCAATTAGACGGAATTCTAAGATTGTTGGTTCTAGTTAGAATCTCGTAAACTTAACACTTTCGCCGTAAGAAGAGCCTGCCAATAACTAGTACATATACCATAATTCAAGGATTCAAGCTGATTTGAAGTGCTTTGGGACTGAAGTATTATGAAACTATTATGGCACTGAAAGCCATTAGAATGCCAATAATTGCATCTGTACCACATTATCAAACCAGATGCTACGCATATACTAAACTGATCGAAGCTTCATAACCTAGAAAAACTATTAATTTGGCTATTTTTTATTTACTTATATAAAATATGTATGATGTTTTTCTGTCATTAGGAATGCATCAAACCAGTAAAGATAGAGAAACGAGCGAGTGGTGCTGCCAAAACCAAGATCAAAATTGATAATGATGGTTCCTATTTCAATGCAAATGATGTAAGTTGTATTATCATCTTAATTGGCGTGATTTTGACTGTAGCAATGTTTTCTATTTGTGTTACTTTGAAAACATTGTATGTATCATTTTTCTTGCAATATAGTAACATGAAAAGCGAGAGAAGAATCTTGTAAAAAACAAAAATTCCTCTGTTTTATTTATTTATTTATATTTTATTATTAGGTTGGACGTCCAAGTAAACTCCAAAAGGTTGAAATAACACTGAGTGATTGCTTGGCATGCAGTGGATGTGTAACAACTGCAGAGAGTGTCTTGGTGTCCCAGCAAAGTGGACCACAACTGGTAGCAACCTTGACAGAAAATGCTGCTCTACCTGAATCCCAGAGACTGCAAGTGTTAGCTTCACTGGCTGCTACTGCTGTAGTGTCCCTAGCAGAAAAGTATAAATTACCAGTTCAAGAAACTGCTCACAGAATATCAGGTAAATATCATTTCATTGAAAGTTGGCAATTTCATAATTGTGCTTAAAAAGGTAATGTCATACCCTGGGTCGGCTTGACCGTGGTGCGATGGTGCAATCGCACCATGATCCACAAAAAATAAAAAATAAAAAAAATCAAATTTTCCGCTATAAGCTGAAATCGTTTTTTGAAACCAATAAACACCCTGTCATAAACTTTTACTTTTATAATAAAATATTATGTGTTAATTTTATTACACTACTGATATTATTTCCAAAATTTAATGAATAAAAACCATTTATTATTATAAACAAACATGTGACTTTAAAATTTGATAGGGAGAAACCAAATGAGAGTTGGTGCCAGGCAGCAGCGTCAACTGAAGATCTCAAATAGATTTTCAGTTGACGCTGCTGCCTGGCGCCAACTCTCACTTGGTTTCTCCCTATCAAATTTTAACGTCACATGTTTGTCCATACCGCGATGATATCTTTCCTTTTCCTAAATACATTTATTATTATAGGCCTGTTATTAAAATGTATAGCAAACCATATCAATGAATTATTATATTTTTTATATTTTTAAAAATTATATACTTTATTTATATATTTAAATTTTAAATATTATTCAAAGTATAGTAATTTACTGTAGAAAAATACAAATGCTTTTAGTTTATAGGGTGGTTTCATTCATGTGAAAGTCGACGTCATAAGTGAGTACTGTACTAAATAACATTGGCAGGTATAGGAAGATGACACATTTTGCCAGTTTAAAAATACTTCGCGATTTTTTTGAGAGCATTGATGATGTCAACAGGTTGAATTAGTACCTCAAGTATGCAAAAAAGATAATAATGACCAAAAAATAGCCAATTTTCCATAGAAAATAGCCAAAAACTACGTTAGTCCTATGCTGAGCAATGCTCAAGATGAGCATCAAAAAGCACTCAGAATGACGTCATGCGCACACACCCTATATTTACTATGCAAAGTTGCTAAAAGAATGATTTTTTATATATCAAATTTCTGAAGGGCTTCGCCCCCCACAAGGCTGGCTTGGCTTAAAGGCCTTAGTCCGGGATCCTGTACCGGGCCTTTGCTTTGCGGGCCTTTGGTTTTTAAGAAAAAAAAAAGTGTGAAGTATCTTTGAAAAAATTTGCACCTTTTTTTATTTATTATTTCATTTTGTTATTATTTAAAAAAAAAAAAAAAAAAAAAAAAAAGCTTCATTGTCACCTTTCTTAAATTGTCAGTTTGAATTTTATTGTATTTTTCTAAACCTTTCATATTTTTGTTTATTCACTTTACTTCTTGCGTATAATCATATTATGTTTGTACATTATTATAGTTTTTGAAAGCTTTTAAATTTAACATTAATTGGTTTTAAACGACGCATGCTGAATTCTGTGGCTCACATTACCATTACACTTTTTTTTTTTATAATATTTGTGAATTATAAATATGTAGAGCTGGAATTTAAACCAGTTTGAGCACCCGCCAGGGCCAAAATCTTTGGGTACCCTTAAAAAAAAAAAAAAAAAAAAAAAGAAGTTGAACCCGGGTTTTGAGCTTTTAGCTCAAGAACAAGCCAGCTCAAGTTGAACCCGTGAATGACACGAGAAAAAATCAATCAAATTTCTTTATAGTATTTCAAAGTTTGTATATTTTTTTTTATTAATTTACGACTTTTGACTTAAACTTAAACAAACATTTTTTAGTATACAATGAAAAGCGGGTTTTTTTCGTCGTTGGCTCTAGAGCTTGTTTTTATACATGGGTTCAAATATTAAGGTTACCAAGTTTTAGCTCATTTTTCAGATGTAAGCTTGATTTTTAAGCTGAACTCAGGCTTAAAGTTAACCAAAAAAAAAAAAAAAAAAAATGAAACTTTTTATAGCTCTAATAATAAAATTACATAGCATTCTTGCTGTGTTTTTTTCGTTCCTATTTCATTTGCATTTTTTAACAATACTTTCTAACAGTTAATTATTCCTTCAATGAAGAAAAAATATTTTTCTTCTATTATACATCCATTTTTGTCTACTAAATTTTTAAGGCGTGCTACAAAATTATTTTTAATTTCTCCTAAGCAGCTCCGGCGGCAAAAGCTCATGTAAATAACAGTATATCAAATGCTATGGTTTAATTGTATACTTTTCAATGTAAATAGTTTTACACGTAGTTGTAAAGTGAGAAAAAATAAAAAGTTAGTTCAGACTTAGCGTTAAAAAACACATGCTTTTAATTTTTCACGTGCGGCACAAACTGGGGGGCTTGCGCCCCCCAGACCCCCCGTTGGGTGCAGGCCAACTCGGGCATTAGCTCCACAGGCCAAATGCTCTCAAGCCGACCCTGGTCATACCGTATATTTAATTTGTGTAAGGAAAAAACATCGTGGTTGGTATTAATAAGTTTAAAAATATATATATTTAGAAAATAGTTGGTAGAGATTAGAGCATGTTGCATTTAAATTTAGTAATAAATAAAACACAAAGATTTTTTCCTACCCCTGTCCTTTGACAATATATAAAATGGTGTAACTAGCTTGCATCATGGTACTGTGAGGCCAATAGGCATGTTGCTCGATTTTTATATAAAGTTTTGAGGCGCGCAAATATAGAGCACGTTTAAATTGTAACCTTTTATTTGTCTTCGACTGTACACTCCCCCGAGATAAATCTGACCGCAGCGTTCATGTCTCCAAATGTTAAATATATGAGGAGACTTTAACGCGACTGGTCAGATTTATCTCGGGGGAGTGTACATATTACCATCTGTGTTGCACGCTTGCGGGTTTGGATTGGAATGGCCTAGCAAGCCATATTATGTTCCCCCTCCGCCTTCCAAAATTCCCCAATTGTAGCGTAATCACCAGAAAAATTAGCCTGCTTGACTGCCCAATTATCTATTGATTATCTGTGATAAAAAGGTGATAGAGTAACACATAGATAGATTTGAAATTTGGGGAATGGGAAATTTGGCTGATGATTGACAGAGATACCTTTGCATCTGAGAGCAAACATGGTCGGAAATTAAATGCAAAATTCAAATTATTCCAATTCTCCCTAAAGTACATTCCCCTTTGCAATTTGTAAATGCCTCTCGTGTTTAATTTCTGACCAGGGTAAAATATTGTCTTTCTCATGCCAGGCAGCTCAATTTCCAATATTTCAAATCTATCTATGTGTAATTTGCATCACCTTTTACCAATCAGTTATTGCAAAATTGATTTTTTCCTTAATTATCTATATTTCATTTCCGTTAGGGTACTTGAAGAGTCTTGGGTGTGATCTGGTGTGTGAACTTTCTTGTGTGGAAGACATGTCTCTCCTTGCCAGTCAAGAAGAATTTATAAAGAAGAAGAGAGCTGGACAGACGCCAGTATTAGCTTCTGCTTGTCCAGGTCAGTTTGCCTTGCATACATTGCACTTTTTGATTGGAGCACTGATGCAGTCATTGCAATTTTTGTGTACAAAAGTTCTTATAGGATATTAAGGAAAATAAAATATCACAGTGAGGTATGATAAATTTGAAAGAAAAGGATAGGAGAAACCAGCAAGGGCCTTACTATAGGGTCTATTCATTCATGTTAAAGTCGACTCCATGTTGGATAACTCAAAAACATGGGTGGCATAGGACAAAAAATCATTTTGACAGTTTAAAAACACTATGCAATATTTTTTAGAGCATTGATGCTGTAAATATGTTGAATTAGTATCTCAAGTAGGTGAGAAAAATAACAAAAAATTAACCGATTTCCCAAAGAAAATGGGCTTAAATGAAGTTTGTCCTATGCTGAGCAATGTTATGTTATGCACTACTCCAGTATGGCCTCCAAGCGCAATAAATATGACATCATCCGCATACACCCTATAGTGAAGAAAATCCCATAGCTTGATGCTATCTCTGTGCTAGCAGGATTTTAAATGTAAGGCCCTTGCTGGTTTCTCCTATTATTTTTCTTTAAAATGTATGACACGTTCTTATAGATTGTGTACTTGATTTTTAGATAGGTGTTAGAAATCAAAGCAATGGGGAATTCTACTTCCTTTTTTTTTTTATTGCATGTACTTATTAATTAGTGCTATTTATTAATTTTTTGGACTAAATTTCATTTTTTTCCTAACCGTGCCCCTGAAAAAATTAAATTAAGTTTAATTATTTGAACCTTAGGGCGCTTGTTTTGGCCAAAATAGCATAATACTGCGCTTGCGGGCTTGCGCACAAGGAGACGTGTTTGTATAGCATGACTGTACTATTTTTACTTCCCCTATTAGCCTGTCCGTGCTGCCCACGCCCCCTCATCACCCTGAGCATCACGCACAAATTATCAGCTGTTTTTTGTTATTTTTTTTAGTCAACAAGCTGAAAGGGTAGTTTCAGAGATAATTCACTTAAATGTGGTGTGATTAACTAAAATTTAATGTGAACAACGTCTCGCTTCTATTTTATGATTCAAAGAGAGAGAGAGGAGTTGTTCCTCCTGGTGTTACTGTTTAGTGATAGTTCTTGCATATATTTTTAACTCAATGTTGCAATTTTTAACCCAGTTGGCAATATTTCTCTTCTTTTGAATTCAAAGTAGTTTATGTTCAGTGTATGCCCCTAACTAATGTGATTCATTCTGTCTAAAGTTTATAATGTTGAATATATTTTGTAATATGTATTGTATTTTGTATGTTTTTGTTAATATATCATTTAAAGCCTCAAATATTTCTAGGATGGGTGTGTTATGTTGAAAAGACACATGGAACTTGGTTGCTACCCTATCTCAGTACAGTGAAATCAGCTCAGCAACTGGCAGGTTTTCTAGCTAAACAAAGTACAGACAATAAACCTATTTATCATGTAACCCTGATGTCTTGTTATGATCGTAAACTGGAAGCTTCAAGACCAGACTTTACTAATCCTGAAAATGGAGAAAAAGACATCAATTGTGTACTTACAGCAAGTAAGTTTTATTATATTGATGATACTTTGAAATTAAGTGTAGAGTTTTAGTGCTAAATATAATTTATACTTATTTCAGTTGAGCTACAGCAAATGCTTGAGCGTGAAGACAAGACCCTGCTTGACTTTGATCCACAGCCTCTTGACCCTGTACCCTATTTACCTAGCATAGCAGTTGGAGCACCACAGATATCTGCACCAAGAGGCTCTGCTTCTGGAGGGTACACAGAAAACATCTTCATCCATGCCAGTCAGCAGTTATTTGGTATCACACCTGATACACTAGAGTATACAGCAGTCAGGTAAAATATCAATCAGAACAAATTACATTGGTTTACTTGGTAAACCTATCAATGTTTTTGTTTGATGGATAGCTTTTGAAAATTTTGGGAATGGGAGATAGTATAAGCTTACACGAACAGGGATGCCATGATTGAGAAAATATTCTAACCCAGGCTGAAAAGAAATTTATAAGTGTACATAAGTGGCTCTGTAGAAAGCAAGCTTCATAAAAAAAGGGGAATTTTGGCTTGCATATTGGTTTTAAAAGTGTGAGCATTGCGCATACCACACTTGTCATTTTCAGCACTTCATCTCTAGCCATGGAGCCATGGAAAACCAAGGCTGGAGGTAGAGCATGGAGCGTCTCTCTCCTCGCCATTCTGATGATTCCCAGTCAGGACAAAACAGCTGTCCATGGCTAGAGATAAGGTGCTGAAAACGATAGTGTGCAATGCGCAATGCTCACTCCGTCTAAACCAATATGCAAGCCAATATTATCCTTTCTTGTGAAGCTCGCTTTTTACAGAAAAATATGAGCCACTTACATACGCTTATAAATTTCTTTTCAGCCTGGCCTAGAATATTTTCTCTACCACGCAGTCTCTGTTAGTGTAAGCTCATACTATCTCCCACTCCCCAATTTTTCCTAATCTATCTTTGCGTTTTACTATCAAATCTTTTTATTATCATACATATAGCATAGTCGATTTATCATTAATAATTTTTTGATCAATTTTTATTGCAGAAATCAGGACTTACAAGAATTGACTTTGGAGAAAGATGGCACGGTGCTTCTACGTTTTGCCATTGCTAATGGTTTCCGCAACATTCAAAATTTGGTCCAAAAACTAAAAAGGAAAAAGTGTCCATATGATTATGTTGAGGTGATGGCATGTCCTGGTGGTAAGTTTGAACTATAGGTGATTACTTAATATTTGTGTCCTAGTTGAGTGGAATTAATTGGTGTACAAATGTGGTTTGTAACAGGCTGCTTGAATGGAGGTGCTCAATGTAGAGCTGATGATTTAGCCCAAGCCAAGGATCTCTTGACACAGCTCACAACTCGACACAGAGCTGAAATTGCAGGCAGGCTGGAGCCTCACGTCAACCCTGATGTGTGTTACTTGAATAACCAGTTGGGAGAAACTGCTCTTCATACTCAGTTTCATGCCGTGGATAAAATACCAAATGCATTGAATATTAAATGGTGATCAACATGACAATGAGGGGAGAGGGGAAAGAGAGACATATTAATTTATTTTTATTTTTGTGTGTGGATATCGTAAGGTTCAGCAATACTTTCCAAGCTAAGCTTACATTATATTATTGAACATAATATATTTCACAACAGTAAAAAAAATAATTGGGTAATAGAAAAAATCATTATAAAGTGTGAAATAAAATAAAAAAATAAAAAATTATTGTTAAGGTTTGGGAATACAAGTTTCATCAAAGTTGATTAAGGCAAGTGTTGGCAAACAGAAAGGTACAGCTCTGGACAAAGATTTGAGAAGAGGAGAAACAACAACCAAATGCTTGTCTTTTTATGAGAAATATGCAAACTTTTGTCCACATATATTTTTATTTGTCATTGTTTGTGTTGATGTTAATAGGTGTTGGTATTTGAGAGAAGTGTGACTGACTGAGGCAGGCAGGACATGCATAAGCCCAAACACTCTAGTGTCACAAAGTAAAAACTAGGTCCAGACTATCCTTAGGATTATTAGGATGTTTGAGGAGTGGGTAGCAGCTGTGGTCTATTATTTTGGTACTTCTTGCTATGGATTCTACTATTTTTATTTTCTTCATTTTATTTATGAACTGGCTGTAAGAATCAAGTTGGTCTATGAAATACTCACTAAGCTGATACCAAAAGTCATCGATTTAGGATTTACATGGTGTTAATACTTTTAGTTGTGTATGTCCCCAAAACTGGTTTTGAGTACTTTTTTGTACACCTATAGTCCTTATTTACTGAGTATGAATGGAGTGAGCAAATACTATTTTCTATATTGACTAATAAAGGAACGACTGTTTTGAGGCCGACTATACGCGATTTTGCTCACATCTGCTTCCGTTTCGACGTTCTATGCATGCGTAGTAAATAGAAACGGAAGCGGATGTGACCGAAATTGCTTAAAGTCAGCTTCTAAACAGTCAGTCAATAAAATAATTGGAAGTTTCAGCTTGTATTATTTGCAGTTCTTGTCTTTCAGTTTTATGCCATTAGAGTACATTTTATGTCTTCAGTGTTCTGCAAACATTTCCAGTTAGGCTTATTGTATCAATATTAATTCCATCTCCAATGGCAAATAAAGTAAAAAAATAATAATAAAAAAATAAAACAGCTAGGTCATTATTATTATTTAACATTACAGTGTGAGTGTTTATGTGCTTTTAATGTTTAGAAATTTTTGCATAAACCATGTTATATGCTATAGAATAAATAAATAAATAAATAAATAGTTGAAAATTTGAATGATTTTTATT
>OX439127.1:57799670-57915620 GCA_949318235.1 Ecdyonurus torrentis
TTGAGCTTGAAAATATTAATAGAATGTGAGATCTGTATTCTTTTATTTCGTCAAAGGGGTTGCCCGATTTAGATTAGATCAATTTAACTTATTTCTTTCTTTCATTTTTATTTTTATTATTTAATTTTTTTTGCTTGCCATATTTTGTTATTGAGCTACACCACTCCATAATCCCAGTCAATACATTGACTAAATATCAAAAAGTTTTGTCTCTAATATAAAATATTAATAATGTACGTAGCAAGGAAAATGTAGCAGTTTTAATTTTTGTATTGTCAAAAGCAAATTCACATTTTGGCACGTCCAAAATCTACAAACTAAATTTTGCCTCATTTAAAATCAAATGCATTATAAATACATTTCAAGTGCAAATTTCATCAAAAAAGGGGCGTGGCCTCAAAAAATTTCGCGCCTGCGGCGGGCTTTTGGGGGCTTCGCCCCATCATTTCTATCCTGAACCCCCCCTGTGGTAAAATCCTGGCTACGCCACTGATATATATATATATATATAATATTATATATACAGTAATATACACACACACACATACACGCACATATATGTGTGTGTGTGAGTGAAGGTGAAGTAATAATTTTCTTGATGAAATAACGCATAATTATACAATTTGTGTCTATAAATAAACTTAGCGTACACCACAATTGTAATATTTATGTATTTTGTAGGAAGAGAGAGAGAGAGAGAGAGAGAGAGAGAGAGAGAGAGAGGGGGGGGAGAAAAAAAGGAGAAAAACCGTGAATTAATTTTTGGGGGTTTTCTAATAATATCGTAACATCGTGAAATATTTGATGAAATATGTCACCATTGTCGCAAATTCAATCTCTCTCTCTCTCTCTCTCTCTCATTTAATTGTAGATTTTTTTTTGCTGTATTCATTTTTTAATTTAACTCGCAAAGAAATTAAAATGGAGCAATGTAGGTTAATTTTTAACAGAAAATAAATTTAGCCTCTCAAGTTAAAATTGTACCGCAATGGTCAGAAATAAGATTAATTGCTATTTAACTTTAGGAATAATGAAATTTACATTGAATTTGCATTTTTTTCCTTTCTTTAAATAATAATTTTGTGATTTTTTGATACATGAAAAAACTGACCGGTTGGTATAATGTGACATTACTAAACTGTCAATTTTATTCCTAATTTATTTTCACAACACCTGTATTAAATAAATAAATAAATAATCATCTTTATTCACAAAAATGCATGGATAAAAAAAAATACAAATTTTTGAGAGGGTGAGGTTTAAGCCTGACAATATGTCTGGCCCACTCTTACAACTAACCCCAACAGAAAACATTCATGAAAATTTGTGATTACATACAAAATTATAATAAGAGGGAAGAAGTAAGAGAAAAAAAAATCTTACAAATATCTTAAAAAAAAAAACAATAATTGTAAATCACAATTGTGAATAAAAAAAAATAAAAAAATATATAATAAAAAAAACTAGTAAAGATGGAAGAACAAAAAAAAAAAAAAAAAAAAAAAAAAAAAAAAAGTACTACAAGCGAAGCTGTTTGGCATTCAGATATGTGCGCCTATAATCACTTTTAAATGTTGATATTGTCTTAAGAGTTTCTTAATCTACATGGCAGAGTATTCCAAAGACGAGCTGATGTTAAAGTGAAAGAACTTTTAAATATGGCATATAAGGTTATATGAGGGAAGTTTTAATGTGTAATTTTTAACAGATCTTGTGTTACGACCATGTGAATCGGCTAACGTGATAAAACAAATTTTTAAATACGATGGAAATAAATCATCCTGGAGGCAGCGAAATAGAAGTTTAAGAATATGAAATTTGCGTAATTCATCAAGTTTTACCCAATTAAGAATATTGTAATATTGTATTGAGTTTTTTTTGTTGTTTTATAGCTTCTCCTCCGTTTTTATAGCCAGCTAGTGAAACTTGAATACTTTTTTTAGGATTAATACTAATAACAATTTTTGAAATAATATGATGTTGAATCCTCGAGAAAAAGAAATAAAAATAAAAAAAGGTAATAATAAAAACTAGTTGTATACAGCTTCGTCCTTGCTTTTGGCATGCTTCCTCATTAGCACGCTACAGGCTTGACTTTTGCGGCGATAATCAAATCTGCTCGCGCGTCGTGCCGCAATCAAGGAATCACAATTAAGTAGGCAAAACAGAGTTTTACAAGGTTGAGTGAGAATGATACTACGTTTATTAGAATCTTGTGCGCAAGATCTTGTGTAAATCTTTGTTTGTTTTTTATAAAAAATTCTTAACAAATTCAAAATATTGTTAACAAAATATATAATTTTCAATTGTACGTTGGTTTTTTTCTTACGAACCTAAAAGATATTACACATTATTACTTTTTTCTTTAAAGTCACTATAGCAAAATAAAATATTTTAATCTGTCTCTCTTAAATATATTTAATTAATTAATTTAAAAAACCATTTATACTGATTTGTACGCAGTTAATGACACAATAATAAGCATGCTTGGAATCATGTACCACGGTTTACATAGAAATGGAAAAAATTCTCTTCCGCTATTATTTTATGGTATTATTATTATTTATTTGATGTACTAAAATTATAAAACCATTAAAGTGAAAAACAGACACTGGACGTATAAAATCAACAGGCGTCACAACTCAAAACTTAAATTATTGTTATTTCTTTTCATTTTATCTAATACAATAATAATTTTATACAACAATAAAAATATTTCATTTCTGAATGATGAGTAGAAGCATTCTCTGGATTCATATTAAAAAAAATAGTAGTGAATTAATAACTTGGAATTAATTTGGAATAAACCATTCCCATTTAATCGTTACGTTTCGTTTTCTTTATTTTTTTAAAACTAACATCATTCAATCGTCTAATATTCTCTAAAAACGCAGTGCAAAATAATAATAAATGCTTAAACTATAAAAATAAAATAAACTCTATATATCTTTTATTGTTTTCGTTTCTTTAAGTTTTATATTTTCTCAAATATTGGATGATGAAATGTGAAACAAAATTGATTGTTTGTAATGCCTCATTAACACATTATATCTTGGCCCTTCATAGGGAGGGGAATGAAAACATTATTTTTAAAGTATGCCTAAGGCTACATATGAAGAGTGAATATAAAACATTAAATTATATGCTTATTATTGTTTAACATTAGTGTTGCTTATTACTGTGCAGGGATTTAAATCATAGCGTTTACAAAATAACACCCTATCCTATATATATTTCAAAAATAAAAAATCAAAATAAAATAGCATCAATATAATATGTGTATATATATTAATAATTAATATATAATATAATATATATATATATATATATATATATATATATATATATATATATATATATATATATATATATATATATATATATATTATATTCATACTAGTATTTCAAATTATTGAAAATATATCAGCGGTTATGAAAAGAACGGTAAAATTTTCATGCATGATCATAAAAAATAAGCTTTCTTGCCATGAAAGGGATTCTGATTAATATCACACCGATCACATTTTTAATACTGATGTATAGATAGATAGCAGCTTGATCCTTTTAATCATTTTATTAACATCACCTCGAAAAATAATAATAATAATAATATTTTATATAATGGTTTTAATGGGGTAAGGAATATCATTTGAGAGAAAAATAATAGCATAGAATATTATTTTAAATTGCATTATTTTACTTTTTAGAAGTTATATTGATAGCAAGCTATAAAATAATAATAAAACTCACAATAGTGATTGTTATATAATACATAGATTTATTACATAAATAATATTGCCTATAATGTTTTTAAAATGAGATCAATGACTATAGTTCTGAGATCGTTTAGTTGATTTCCTCCTTATTGTGATGCACTTATACATTATGATACATTATTAAGAAGGTTCAAGTTTTTTAAAATGAGTTGCACACGAGGTTGGAGTAATTCACCATATCTTAATAATAGCAGATCCTGTTGATGATAACGTAGAAAATTGTCCTTACACTCGGCAGATAAGAGGGGTGAACAATGCTTTTTATAGTGGTTCATCTGTGCTACATCTGTATTTAACAATAGTCGTGCTTGCATTGCTGGATATAATGGAGATAGTGCATAATGGTTAAAAACTGTTAACGTATTTTGTGTCGAAACAAAACTTTTACAAGATTCTCCCACGGGACTAAAATTAGCACTTCTTTCTGTGTACCTTAATACATGCATATATTCAGGAACATTGTCATCAATATTGGAAACCCCAAAATCATCAAAAAAATATGCATTTTGTATTGATAATGAAGCATATTTTTTTAATGCATATGGATGTTTGTATAAAATTTTACGAAACATAGCTTGCCATGTTCGAACAGATACTGGCACAATTACTTCGTCAATATCAAGTGGCAATATATACTGATATTTTTGCACATTTCTATACAAACAATCATTATATGAAACTAGCTCATTACGACGTTTTTGCCATATATTATCGTGTAAGAATTTAGTTCGTTCTCCGGGAGTATTAGGCTGGTCACCTGGTAAAGTTAGTGGTATCACTTCAATATCTCCTAGTCCCTCATAATAATTTAACACTTTTGACATATTGGAATGCACATCATACAAATAAATAAAAAACTTTTCAGCTCCTAAAAGTCTATTCACTTCTAGCCACTCCACGAGTCGAATTGAACGATCTTGCGCAAAATCCAAACCTTTGACACAAACTGCTACTCTCTTGGAGCGCTTTGTAAAGAGTTGGGGTGGTATTGGGAGCAGAGTCAATGCTTGCTTGCAGGGATTTCCTTCGACTACAGACACAGCACGCGGCACTTCAAGTTCTTTACTTAACGGACAGCTCAGTAAAAACGGACGATACGCAGTTTCATAGCTTGCATCCCACTGTGCCGACCAAATTTCTGTCCGCAAAACCCGAGTTATCAAAGGTTGAGATTCATCTTGGAACCAAAGTTGACAATATAAGGTTAAATTACTGTTGCCATAAATCATTGCTATGATTCGTACAGACGGAAAAAGACGTCCCTCAAGACGCACTCTTGTATCGTAATATGCATTTAGTAAAAATATGTTAGGAGAAGGTGTTTGCCAAACACGGTTATTTCGAGCTGGTAAATCAATAGGTAGACTTGGGTTACCTTTTGGACACGACGTAACTGGTGCTTGTAGTAATTGCGCTTCTAACGAGTAAGCCACAATCGTGCGCACGGTGAGACCTGAACTCAGGTCGGTAGCTCCAGGAGTAATAATATAGCCTGAATTTGGTGGTGGTAATCGAAGCAGACCAGCATGCAAACCCAGGGCAAGACATGCACTGGCTACAACGGCGGTAAAGAGGAAAGCTCGGACGGCCGGTGCTATAGCAGATCGCGAGGTAAGAGGCGACGAGGCGGCACGGCGCCCCATCGCGGCCGCACTGCTTCACTGCTCGTACCTGCACACCGTACTCCAAGTCTCCACTACCACACACGTGGACCCTTCACGTAAACAACCAATCACAAGACCGCTAACGGCGCGCGCTCTCTACCTTCATGAGATATATACGCATGTATATTATAATTTATAATATATTATGCAATACTCAGGTTTGGTTCACGTGACAAGCTCCAGCAAGAAAGTGCCGCAAAAATATGACACACGGTCATTATGTATGTAGGTAGCAAAATAATCCTGACGTCTAAATTATAGCATTATACGAAAATTAGAGACAAAATCGTGCATGCAGTGTAACAGCTAGTACCGTACTTATACGGTGCTTAATAGCAGCACAATATCAAATGTGCCATGTTGACAATCTAGGGTGCAAGCTTCTTACTCCACTTAAAAAATATGATGAAACATAATAAATACCAAGTGAGTTTCTTTTACAGGTTGTTTGAATATGCATATTATGTGTATATTTAAGTGCATATGCTTTTAGTACTGTGAGTCATTAAATTTGTAGTGTGGGTGTAATGTAATGTAATGGTAAAACAACATTTACTCCAAGTGGGCAGAACAAGAACAGATAATGAATAATGACTAAATACCCACACCTTATTTCTCAACGCATTAACTTTTCAAGTTGACGTACGCGCTTGCATGGAGAGACGGAGTTTATCTAAAATGTACTGAATAACTAAATTTTCAAAGCAGATAATTCAGATTTAATAAGAATAATTTTTGATCGGAGAGAATATTAATTTACGATCGATTAATACAAAAAGCAAGAGTGCAGCGATCTCTTGCATAATACTGTATATAATTTGCCATCCGCACAAAATCATCTTTTCTTTCTCTTTTGTTATTTCTCTTATTTTTGAATAGTGAAATATATAAATTGGTCGCTCGTGCGGTGCGGTGCGCCACTCCACGTTGGAGCAACCAGAGGTCATGCGGAGGCTGTGCATAGCTATAGCGCATGCACGGCCAGGGCACCGCAAGGGCACCGCCAGGCCACGGCTATAGAGAGTACTGCACGATCTCGCAGTAATACGTGCTTCATCATTATCATTATCATACAGGAAATCGTGCGCTCCGGTGTGCGAAGCTACACACTATCAAATATTCAACGTTTTGGTTCACACAAAAATAATAAGAGTTGAGACCAGAAATTGAATAAGCATCAGAGGTTCATCTTAAAGAAAGCTTACATTATACACATTTAATGTTATTATTACGTATATATATTTGTTTTTTTCTTCTTATTGGAAATACCAACATCGGACTATTATTGTATAGGTGCCACAGTGGGACTTAATTTTCATTTTACATTAGTATACTGTATATTATTATGGTTTCAATGATAAATTAACAATAATAATAAATATATATGAAGGTCATCAAATAAATATTGAATTTATAAGATTTAATTAAATTGATTTAATGTGTTGTATTTTATTATCGCTAATGTAAATGGAAATGAAAAATTGCGCAAAGTAAATCGGTCATGACATGACTATCCAATTCTATAGTCTTGCTGTGTTTTTTTAAAAAAATTTATTATTTTTGTTCCTAATTTTTATTTTATGGATTATTTTTTCTCTTCAAACTTTTACTTTTCTGATAGTCACATTGAAATCAATAATATGTTCAATAATTGTGTTGTATAAAATACTCCATTATCATAAAAATTAAATTCTCTTCAATTTTATCATAATATATACTCTTTACTATTTGTTTTATTGTTATGCATTAACTGTCTTGTCGTAATATATCGTTCTATATTATTTATAATGATTTATCAATTTGATTTCATTTTGGAGTGCTACAGACGCGAGATTCAAGTTTATTACACACCTATATACTTAAACAATAATATAGGAGCTGTCAGCCACGCCTTAAGTTACACTGCTTTTTAATAAATGTGCTGTTTGCTTTTTGCTTTAAACGTATCTAATATTATTTATTTCAATAAAAAAATCTGTCTTAATAGCCAGAAAAATATTAAATTATGAAGAATAATTACACTATTTATCTCAATTATATATAATTAAAAAGCTAATTTTGATCATATATCCTTCTGAACTGTATATACCATAATAATATAATATTATATATATAGCATTTTTTACATAAATAATAATATAATATGGTGTGAGATCACTTTGTGTGTATAGGCATTTGCCTTTTTCTCACTCCAGTTTTTTTGTGTGCCATTTTACCCAAATATCCAATAAAGAATTATTATTATATTATGATATC
Organism: Ecdyonurus torrentis; assembly: GCA_949318235.1. NCBI lineage: Eukaryota > Metazoa > Arthropoda > Insecta > Ephemeroptera > Heptageniidae > Ecdyonurus > Ecdyonurus torrentis. The sequence goes on from OX439127.1 coordinate 57,807,367, forward strand.
ACATTTATATAGAAAAAAAAAAAGGAGTAATATTAACATTAGTACTATAATGCTTCATACGATTAAGAGCTTACTTTTTACTATTTTCTATCATTATTTATTTACATTTATTTTTATTATTGCTTTAAATTTTTTTTATTACTTTTGCGAACTAAAAGGCAAATAAAAAATAAACAAATGAAAGAAATAATTTTTCTAAATAATAAGTTTAATGAACCCTGTACAATATTTCCAAATTATATTAAGTACCAATATTAATCTCTTCATAAAATACATTTTTAATTAGCCAATCATTTTATTTCTTTGAAAAAATGTGCCCTTACAATATAAAATCCTTGTCTACTTTTCTATATGATTTCAAAACATTACCTCGGTCATTTCTTTTTTACTTTATATATATATAAAAAAAAAAAAAAAAAAAAAAAAAAAAAACAGTTATCTTGTTTTTTATAAGTACTGAGAAAAATATTGAGCGTTGGAGTATAATTTTTGCAATCGTAGGAATTGCGCGCATATTGTTATTAACTTATTACACAACCTTCTTTATTTTTTAGTATGAAATGTAAAATTATACTTTAGAAGATTAAATAATTTGCCAAAGATTGGTGATGATATAAGACGTTTTAAAATGACCCTGAGCATTTCTAATATTTGGTCATTTAAAATGAAGAGAGAGGGAGAGAAGTAGCTTCAACGTCAATTTTCTCTTCTTAAAATTGTATAAAAAATAATAACATTTCTAGGGAATTTTCACGATTAAGCATCGATCAAGGAACTTGAAGGAATCAAACTTGCTTCATAAAATATTATTTCAAAGTCTATGCTGACTTTATGATAATGTGTTTAGATATAATTTAATTAGAGGTTAATAGTAAATTATGTACTTATGAATTTACTATGTATGTTTATATTTTAAGTAAACAATGTTAACTGCTTATAATTAAAAAAACTCCCATGTTTCTCTTTACAATACATTGTCACGCCTATGAGAATAAGTTCATTGGGTTCTGTACTTTTTTTCCACAAATTAAATTTTATGACATTACTGTATACGGATCATCACATTTTTTTTTATTATTCTTATTATTATACTATATATTTTTTTACATATAATTATATACATAGAATGAGTAAAAAATGAGACTTCAAAAATAAAGCACAAATAATATATAATATATTATATGGAATAAAATATTTTTGTAATCCTTCCATCAATTGATGTTGCTATTAGAAATTAAAATCACTAAGATATTTTGTTTCGACCTCTTTTCTGACGGACTTTTTTGACGTCAACTATTTCATCATCGTGCTTTCTTATTTCATTATATTTAAAAATGTTTTATTCATAATTTAAATTTTAATTTTTTTAATCATATTTAATTAGATGAATATATCATCTCCTCAGTTTGCATAATATCAACAAATTATCATAATAGTCTTTCAATAATCGTGTTCCGAAAAGCAACTTTTTAACTACATATTATAAAGCCCTATATATGCATTTTTTTTTAATATAAGCAGGAATGTAAAAAAAGAAATAATGAGAAACAAATCTGAAAATAACAATATTAATAGAGATATGATTATATAGGGATATAGAGTTGCATGGCTTTAGTCAAGTGGAAGCAGTTAATATTTTGTTTTTACATGATTTTGGTTTGTGTTTGGTAAAATATACCAATTAGGCAAAAATTTATTTTCTATTACAACTTCTATATAAAAAGATTATAAGAATAATTTATGTATAATAAAATGAACTGCTAAAAATTAGTGCAGGTTGTCTCCAGACACAAATTCTGAGGGGGCCGATATGGAGTGAGTCAACTCACCATATCAATACGATAATGAAAACTTGCAGCAAGCAATCGAAGGAGTCGAGTGAGAAGACGCAAGCATTGTACTACAATACACTTCAAATCATAGCAGTATTTGTAATAATAATAAGAAAAATATACTAATCAAACAAAATTAATGTGCAAAAAATATACAGCTCCCTCTTTGTATGCATTAGTCGAGACAAAATAAGGTAATATTTTTGCCCATAATTTATTTTGTTTATCATATAAACCGAGTCTAAAGAAAATAATATCATGTAATAAGATTAGTAAATAGGTTAACCATAGTGAATGAATGTATTCGTTTTAGCGTCGGTTTTCTCCAAGGAATACACAAAGTATCACCATCGTCGCATTATGTTTTATTTTATTGGACATTTTGGAATGCATAAAGATATTTAACGGCTAAAGTGAAATGTTATGCACTTCATAGTATACAGAACAGATACTGTACATAATAGCTGAACATTTAAATGTATTTCCTGATAATAATAAATAAGGAAATCAATCAATCAATTAATCAATCAATGATTGCAGTATAATTAATGTTCATAAAAAGGCAACAAAATGAAATTTTTATGGTCTCGTGGTATCATAATGTTTTCGGATGTTCTGTAACGAAATATTATTGTAAGAATTTCTGTTTGACCAAAATACGTATAGACTTATGACTATATTATACAATAACGAACAATATAAAAAGTATTTCTAAATAAGATCGCATTCAATCAGGAATTAGCGTAAACCATTGTCAGTTTTATTAACAATTTCATTTTTATTGCAGAAAGTGACGTTTAATATTATTGATTGCACAATTTTTATCCTTGCGTTGAATAGCTGTAATGATATAAAAAGAGGTTCTTTTTATACATTTTAAAATTTAAGAGTATGAAATAATACAGTTATAACATGAATCTATTATTTATTGTGTTTTTGTAATATACCTTTTATTTCCAAAAATGTAAAGAATAACAAAAAGAGAGGAAACACTAATGTTACATAACAAATTGCATGTATTTTATAATTTTAGTTGGATACACACTTCTTTTTCATACAAAAGAGATTTATTCTTTTTTAAATTATACCATTATATTATAGCTGCGTCAACAACAATTTATTGACATTTACAGTTGCCACGGTTCAATGGTATAGCGTTCTCATCAAATTAAATGCAACTAAATCTTGTTTTCTTGTTAAAAATACGTTCAATTGATCTGCTTATTAAAATAAAAAAAAAAAAAAAAAAAAAAAAAAGGAAATCATACTGAATTTAATGTAACAGAAATTGACGTTCCATTTTTTTCTTTACAAAATAACCTACTATAATATTTTTATTTGTGTAGTAAATTTGTATCGACTTGATTTATTAACAGTACTTCTTTACAAAATTTAAACTGCGACACAAACAAATTGAATTTACTTCAAGTAAAGGAGGGGAGAGATATAGAGAGAGGACAAAGAAAAACTTAACTATATGCAAATAAAATTTGAACTGCATCTCAAGTTGGATATATATGCCAATAATGTACTTTTCCGTGTAATTGTTTTTCAAAAGTAATTTACTTGTAAGACGGACAGAGATGAGAGTAATTTGTTTCTCATTTTCTAAATTATATATAATTGTTGAGCGCGAATGGCATGCGTGCGAGTAACATTTTATATTCAGAGTTCAGCTTTTATATATTGAATAGTTTGATTGGCCTTGCCATATCTTTTGCTTGCATGCAATACAGCATACTAAAACGATGTAAAGAAATTATCAAAAGTATCTTAATTGCTTTTCAAAAAACAACAACAACAACAACAAGTCAACAACAACAGCAACACAGATCTAACATCCAAGAGAAGCATTTTGATGGGTTGCTTGCTGATATTTCAGAAGCGAACGTCAATGGTACCAATAATTATTGAAATAGCACCGAAACGTATAAATTGTACAAAAAATTATTACTATTATACTTAAATGTATGCTCTTTATTTCAAATAAAAGTAATAAGTTTTGAGATCCTAGCAATATATTTATCTTCTTGTGCTAATTGCTAAGTAAATAAGTATAGCTTTTAAAAATTTATTTATTAAATTATAAAAATAGTTTTAGCTCTCTCTTTCTGCTATTTTTTTCAATTTAAAGAAATATAAACGGATATGAAAAGGAATGTTGCACTTGAGCGCAGGAAATGAAATGCAAATTAGCCTTGGGAAAATGCGGTGGTTGTACAAGAAAGCGATAAACATTGTGCAGATTTACACTAGCAGTAAGTGGTCTGGGAATTTACTTTTGTGGAAATAAAACAAATGAAGTTTACAAAAACCCACGACCCACGATAAAAGCAGTTAACACATGTATAAGTAGCTTTGCGTGCCGAACACATTTCATAAAAAATTATGACCGTTTTAGTTTACTTTAAAGTGTTATTATATAATTTAACTCGATCATTATATTGCTTTGCATAAAATCTTGGATAATAAAATACAGAATATATATACACACAAATATTAAAAAAAGTTGTCAACAATAAAATTGTCTAGACGTTGAATGTCACCTGTGCACAAGCACATTTAAAAACATTAAAAAAAATCAAACTAATTTTGATATATGAATAATGTATAATGAAATTATATTATCTTTTTTTATTATTATTATTTTTCTTTTTTACAGAAAAGTCTTACAAAGTGAGTATACATTTTTAAACAAAGAAATGTAAAATAAACGGTTTTAGTTAAACAATAGGGAATTTTATAATATCTCATAATATTTATATATTTATATATATATATATATATATATATATATATATATATATATATATATATATATATATATATATATATATATATATATAAAGTGGTATATATTATAGTTTTAGTTAAACAATAGCGAATTTTCAATTTAAATCCACGTTTTTATTTGCAATACAGTATGGGAAATTTTAGTTTTCAGACATTTATGAGACTATGTGAGAATTAAATAAAATTAATTAAAAAATATATCTGGATAATTTAATATCATGTATAAAAACAAAATCTGGGGTATTCTTGTTTTCTTATTCCCAATATTATTTAATAAAATCAATCTATATGGAATCTTCAGTAACACTGTGTTAATGTGTTTGTGCGGGTTTATAGCCTAGCAAACATCCCAGCATTGGCCATAGCAGACTGAGGAAACCGTGGAAACACTCAGACAGGATGGTTGGGATAAGCCTGGTCTATGGATGCGAACCCGCGTAAAATTGCATGCAAGTTGGACGCGAGAACCTTTAGATCATGAAGTTGGTACAATACATAGTACATTACAAAACTATCAAACCTTATGTAATGTATTATATAATATTATATTACATATTATATTACATTGTTTATTACTTAAATGCTAAAATATTATTAAATATGTAACTATAATAATAGTATACAGCATAGTGCAAATATATAAATAAATAACAAATTGTCGGCAGGATCTTCTTAATTACCACTTATTTAGAAAGTGCTTAAACATTTTCGGGATATAGGTTCGTTTAAACACATGAAAAAAATAATACCTAACTAAACCTGGAAAAGATTAACAAATTACATAAAAAATCTGTTACATTTATCCATATATGGATATAGTTGCAATGGAAGCAACCATAAGTTGTTACATAATGCAAACTATCTGTTCTACTCAAATTTCTTTTATAAATGTCTGCATGGCATCAGTGATGTAATTCATTCTTGACCATTATATACTTTATGTATTATGATTTGTCAATATCAATGTCTTTCTTTGCTTTTACTATGGACGCTGTACAGTACGTGATAATTTTTATGTAAATTTTGTATTGGGCTAAATATTAAATAAAATAAATGTTTATTTTTTACAGTAATAATTATAGCTTAACAACTATACAAAAATAACCATAATTCTGGCATAAAATTATATAAAATTATTAATATAAGTATAATGCTATGGGCTATGTAATATCAATCATATCATGTGTAAAATCATTGCTAAATAATTAAATTTTAATAACAGCAAAGTAAAGTGGATAGCAAGTCCGTAGTTTATAGCTTGCGGTTATACATTTGTAAAGAATAGTACATAAAATTCAATTATTAAATCTCGATATTTATAGTGCTACGGGCAAGTCCGGAAAGACAATAATTTTTCTGTTAAAGATGCATATTGGCGGCTAAATCTTACGAATCACCGAATGAAAAACAAATTTAACATTTATTCGTTTGTAAAAAGAAAAGAAGAAGAAGAAGAAGAAGAAAATAATAAAAAGAAAAAGAAGAAAGAAAGATGATGCTGTATACAGATCTCATTCATTGTATAATGATGATCAAGGATGTAAGTGATGGTATGAAATCAAGAACATGATCATTATAGAATTTTGTTTGTCATTCTTTCCTTTTCAAGGAGATTAAGAGAGAGAGAGAGAGAGAGAGAGAGAGAGAGAGAGAGCTTATGAATATTTCAAATCATCATAACGAGATGTTTTGATACTACACTATTATTTATACTTTTATTTGTGTATAATACAAGAATTATCTATAAAATACTGTTTAATGAAGGAATTCGTTCAATGAAAGTACTGCTTTTCATTACGAATGTTAGGATTTTTACGTTTCTTATGCAAAGGAAAAGGACATTAAAACATTAAATTTGTATCCTATACATTTATATCCTCATTATTATTTATTACCATTTTGAAATACTGCACTTACAAATTAGTTTAAGTAACAAAGAAGTTGATTGTAGTATAAATAGATATACATGCAGTACTCAATAGATAATAAAAACCTAAATTTGCAAGGAGGTATAACAATTTTATTGTTATAAATGTTGAAGTCAGTTTATATTTGAATCACGTAAATATAAAAATGTAACATTGAATTAAGGCTTTGGATAAACTGAAGTTAATGAAAAAATAATACCAATAATAATATTATGTCCCTTGCTTACTTTATACTGATTGCGACACGTACGTATATGTATCTAATTAAGATGGTGATTCAATAAATTCATTATTCAATTCGTTGTAGCTGCGTACTTAAACACAATGTTAGGCCAAAATAAGTGTGAGAAATTAAAATGTGTGAAGTGCTGATATAATATGGTTGCGTAATTGTTGGGTGTGACGTGTCAGACCGAATGGATGATGACACGAGGCGTTGTTGCTGGGTGACTCATGTCAGCCCACCAAAGCCAATGTGCGCGTAATGCATAAGGTATTACTGACATAAATAATCTCTCTTGTAATAATAAGCATCAGTTGCCACTTTTCAATAAAGGCTATTCTGATCCAGAACATAAATAAAGTCACTATTAATACTCCTCTATCTCTACTTATATTCCAAGTATTATTATACTATAATACAGAAATGTTAGCGAAATAAAGAGTAGCAAACAAAATGTTTATTATAATTATACTTTATGATGAGTTGATAACTACATAAGAATCAATTAAAGTTCTGATTATTTCTCTTCGACTTTATTCCTAAGCTAAGTAGCATTATGCAATTCGGGATTAGGGAGTAATAAATTTAAAAAACAACAACAATTGAAATAAAATAAAAATTGTAAAGCACTTAATTTTAAAATTTTATGAAAGGGTAAGAACCTGTATGACTGTTTTGCAGTTGATTCATTATAATGATTGAAAAGAGATGATTACGCTAATATTATTTTAGGCTATCATAATATATTATCGTAATCATCTCTTTTTCTATCATTATAACAAATCAACTGAAAAACATTATAGCCTATATGAAAATATTATACATTTCAATAATTGTATTCGCGTCAAATGATACTTTCTTATGTTTTATAACTTATAAAATCAGGAAATCAAAATTTTCCATTTTAAAATATGCAATTTTTTAAAAAAATTAAATTTACAAAGAGTATAGCAAAGTGATCCTTGTGGTTTGAAGAACAACGTTTTAATTTAGATTTGTTCTAGAAATTAGGAAATTATTACATTATTACGTTTAAGTATTGGTGTTTTTAGTATATCATTCAATTTTATTAGTTGAATTGTTTTATATAGGTGATTTTTTTCTTTCCTGTCACAAAATACTTAATTAACATTTTTGATGCTATGAAAAATGACTATTTAAAGAAGAGCACAATGTGTTGACTAATGCACTCATCACCTATTTTCATTATTCTTTGTAATAATTGACCTTTCAAGTAATTTATTTACAAATTAAAACATTATTAAAGATAAATAACGATCACGTGGGTCGTTTCTAGCCAATAAAATGAGTCAGCATTTCTTGTAAGCCGCCACAAATAGCCCGAGTTTTAGGGTAGGGGAACGAAAAAGAGTTGTGCTCGTGTGTTGGTGTGGGTGAGAGGTGCTAGCAAGGGAGAGTGTTAACTCGAGGAACCAGTTACTGCTACCGAACTCGAAGCACGCGGCTTGTCACCGGTGGCACAATAACGTGAGTATTTACCATCAAAAATGACACAAATAGCTGCCTTTAAAAAAAATGTGCTTTAACAAATTGACCGAAACAAAATAATTATAGCATCCCTGATTACAAATCATACGCCCTAACCATTTCACCCTCAATATAAGTCAAAAGTTATATGATAATAATTTTATATACTCATTACAAATTTAATAGAACATTTTCTAAAAATACAATAATATAGATTTTTGTAGCTGTTTAGTAAATTAATATCCATATAGTTAATTAATATATAATTAATTTATAATAATAAATATAGATGAACATGAACTCATTATGTTATAAAAAATATACACGATGTACCGTGATCATTTTATTAAATGAACAAACAAAATGCAGTATTCTGTTCTTCTTTCATAAAGCATGGTATATACTTTCATAATATCTAATTTTGTCACTGCGGGACATAATCATACATATAATGTAATAAGCAAGCGACACGCACACGTCTAACAAAATAAAAATAACAGTGTTATTTTTGTTATGTACGTAACATAAGCTTTACGACTTCAAACATAGAAATTGTATTTGAAGATACCACGCATATTATGTATTTGGATGGACGAGGCTTATTGCATTTATGAAAGTGTCCATTGAAGTGCCCTCCCTTGATATGGTTGTTGTACAGGGCAGTGGGGTAGTATTGTCCATTGAAGTAGCCTCCCTTGATATGGTTGTTGTACAGGGCAGTGGGGTAGTATTGTCCATTGAAGTGCCCTCTCTTGATATGGTTGTTGTACAGGGCAGTGGGGTAGTATTGTCCATTGAAGTAGCCTCCCTTGATATGGTTGTTGTACAGGGCAGTGGGGTAGTATTGTCCATTGAAGTAGCCTCCCTTGATATGGTTTTTGTACAGGGCAGTGGGGTAGTATTGTCCATTGAAGTGCCCTCTCTTGATATGTTTGTTGTACAGGGCAGTGGGGTAGTATTGTCCATTGAAGTGCCCTCTCTTGATATGTTTGTTGTACAGGGCAGTGGGGTAGTATTGTCCATTGAAGTGCCCTCCCTTGATATGGTTGTTGTACAGGGCAGTGGGGTAGTATTGTCCATTGAAGTAGCCTCCCTTGATATGTTTGTTGTACAGGGCAGTGGGGTAGTATTGTCCATTGAAGTGCCCTCTCTTGATATGGTTGTTGTACAGGGCAGTGGGGTAGTATTGTCCATTGAAGTGCCCTCTCTTGATATGGTTGTTGTACAGGGCAGTGGGGTAGTATTGTCCATTGAAGTAGCCTCCCTTGATATGTTTGTTGTACAGGGCAGTGGGGTAGTATTGTCCATTGAAGTAGCCTCCCTTGATATGGTTGTTGTACAGGGCAGTGGGGTAGTATTTTTAATGTCAACAACTGTGTACGTCTGAGTGACACAAATTGCCTGGAATGTTTTCAGTCAAACAAACCTTACAAGTATTTGTGTAATTGCAAATTATTAATTTATTTAAAATGCTGAAGACATTTTATTTCGTAATGTTTTCCTTTCATACGTAATTAAGCACTGTAAATATTGCATAAAAATACTCATCGCATTCTAACTTTTGTTGTTCCCTAATTCCCTACAAACAATGACATAATTATTATTATATTATAAAATATGCTTTATGCAATTTTTGATATTAAGAAATAAACGTCATATTTGTTTAAATTTCAATAATTATTTTTTGCATACTTTAGTTGAATAGTTGTGACTTGTGAGGTTAGATCTAAAATAAGTTTATAGTGACTTCGTTTGAGTGAGGAATGCGTGAAAAAATTTGACAAGGAGCTGTGCTGATGTCGCTTGGTGTTGCTGGAAATAGATTCCATGCTCGCTTCACTATAGTATGTTGCTCCTGTATCTTCATTATAACTAAATAACTTGCTTTTCATGCTAGCTACCCTAACATCAACTTTTATTTTTATTTTATTTTTTTGCCCTCGATCTTTACTTATTTTGCGCCTGCGGCTTTTTTTTTAAATGTTTATGTTAATATTACAGTAAAGATAATATTTTCTGGGAAGAGAAAATTGAATAAGTTGAGATTTTATTATGGACTTTTATGAATAAAGTACAGTTTGAGTGTTTTTATTTAGCAGAAAACAGCACATCCCCCCCTCCCTCTCTCTCTCTCTAAATAGAAAGGAGAAAAATTCTTTATTAAATAATAATAATAATAAAAAGCACAGTTACGAATATAAAGAGTTTGACAGGAAGTAACAAATATCAATTCTCTATCTACAAACGTGAAATTCTAAAAACTTTAATAAATACTCTAATTACTATTCTGTTTGTTTAATAGTTTAGTATTAAAAAACAAAAAAGGTATAAATAATAATGAATTTTTTAATAATAAATGTTGTGCGATTGAATGGTCTGTAAACAATTAAGTTTCTATATTTTCAAAGTACATAAATATGCAATAAAATTGATGGCATATGCACCATTAAAATCAATTGAATGAATGAAATTAAATTCAATACTGCACGTTAAAATTTATTGCACTATGTAAACAGGCCATAAAAAGCTTTTTTTCTTTCTTTCTTTTTTTTTTTTTACCAGAAATAATTTGATCATTTACTTGCAGTTACAAAAGAAATGCGAAAAAAGTTATTGCCTTTTAAAAATGTCAAACCCATGAGAATCCCAGATACATTTTACTTTAACTAAATATTATATTATGCACAGCGATAACCAACTCAATACCAATCCAATAATCATTACGTTAAAAGAAAGAAACAACAAAATATATTACTTCTTGGTTAATTTTAGTTTATATGTTTATTTAAAATTATATAATATAATATTATAAATACACACACACAAATACATACTTACATAAATATACATTATATAAACACACATTACACGCGCATAATTATATAGCCCAGGCACATAGTCCTCAATATAATAAAATGTAATAAATTAAATTGGATTAATTGTTTCCTTATGTAAAAAGGCATTCTAGAATAGCCATTCATTGTTGGATTCTTGTGTTGTTGTATTTATGTATTTTAATAAATAAATTATATAAATAAATATATATATATTTAGGACAAATTAAGTTTTAGCATCATTGTAGGACCTGTGACATTCATCAGCTGCTCGCTTCTTAATTAACCATTGACCTATATATTAAAAGAAAAAAATTTAATAATACCTAATAATTTTTAAATATATATATATAGCATTGCGTTTCAAAAAAAAAAAAAAAAACATTATATTAAAATGCGTTGCTATGAAAGCTTTAATCGAAAAAAAATAATTTCAGCATTTATCAATGATTATTAACTGCAGCTGTATAGTGTATAGGCTGATAAAATTGAAAGTAATGCAAGTAGATGAAGTGTAATGTGGTGCAAGATTGTGGCATACTTGTTAAGACAAGACCAGGGTGTACTCCACTAACCTACATTATATAATTGAACAAATACTTTGATGTTGACGTTGTTTACAGTGACACTTTAAAATTTACCCTACCACATTTACTTGTTATTTTTAACCCTCAATTCAATACAACAAAATTATAAGTTGGTACCTCAGGTGGAAAAATCTTCCCGTCTACATTTCTTATCTATATTCTGAATTGTAAAATTGTCTTTTGTCTTTTGTAACTTGCTTTCTGTTGTTATCAAAACTATATTACACATATTGAAGTTGCATTAAAAACAGCTTGTTGATGATAATTAATAACTTTATTAATTAAGTAAGGGCTTCATAGCCCTTTCTTTACAAACCTTGACCACAACAATACATACACAGCATAACATTACATACATGCACGCGAATTAGCATGGAAAATATGCATAATTTTCTTCTTTTAAAAATACATATTTCTAGATTATATTTAATACTATCACTTAAGTATAATTGAGGGAAATTGGACAAATATAATTCATTTATTGTCTAATTTTAGTTTTTTGTTAAAAAATACTTATTATAATTGTAATAAGGATTGATGTGTCTAAAGTTAGTAAAAACTAAATAAACATCTTTATTATAACATTAATAACCACAACAATTTGTTAAAAATAATGGCTATAATCTAGATGCATTTTTTTATTAATAGCACTAGAGAAGGAAATTATAAAATTATGTACTGTATATATAATCCATCATTATATATATGCTAATATATAATGTACGTATATCATGTGTGTGTGTGTGTGTGTGTATATATATAATTGTATATATATAATTATATATATATATATATATATATATATATATATATATATATATATATATATATATATATATATATATATATATATATAATATATAATATATATAATATATATGATAATATATTTTATTATTATTTTATACAAACGTATATTTTTTACGGACATTTGCTCTTCAAATTTTGAGTACATACAAAGGACAAGCTTGAAACCAGAATACAACAAAAGTTGTTACCTTTCTTGTAATTTTTAAAAAACTTTTTGGCAGTAGCAGATAGAAAACAAAATCAAATAATTCAGAGAACAGAGACTCCATTCACTTTTAGTCAATGTGTAAATATTTGTTCTTTTCTTCTCTCTCTTTTTCTTTTTGGCTTCAATTTGTGTCTTTTAATAGAGATTTTGATACAGATCAAAGATCATTCATTAATTAAATTTAAACACACACACGCTCATATATATATATATATATATATATATATATATATATATATATATATATATATATATATATATATATATATATATATATATATTAAAAAGAGCTTAAAAGTAAGAAAATATTTTTAGAAAATGTAAATATAATTGATGAATTACGTTTCTTTTTTTAATAAATTTTGTACTGTCAAAACATAAAGCATGTGTGGCTTGAGAAAACTTTAGTTTTGTGAGAAATAGTTTTGTGTGCTATAACGTCGTCTATGTTGTGTTAAGTGGCTAAGTATAGCACGGCAGATTAGTCAGCCGGGGTACCCGAGCCAAAGTGGCGACTAGCATAGAGAGACTACGTGGTAACGCCCGCGCGAAGCCCTCTTCATCCCTCTGTAACTTTGTTGTAACGTAGCGTGACACACAGAAACTGTTTTCTTTTGCAATGTTTCGTAATGATTGAGAGCCAACGGTAGTAATCAATCGGAGACTACTACAACCTCTTTACCATTCACACTTTAATTATAGCTAAAAATACTTTCATTAGCTCATTGTAGTCTTTCACAACTACCACGTGTCATTAACATATTTTTACAATAGAATAATTCTGAGTAACATTTATGTGTCATAAAATACTGCTTGTATTTGGCACATGAACAAAATTTAATTTGCTTTACTTTCGATTGTGCATATTCAGTTACTGTCTTTAACTTTGTGATTTTTTCTTTCTATCAATCTGTGTTTCAAATCCATTATTTTTATACAAATGAAAGAGATGAAATTGTAAATTGTTAATATTTTTTATCAATTTATGTATAGAATAATCTTTTGCGCCATTAAACATTAAAAATAAATTGGAAATTAAAACATAACTTTCTAAGACTTTTATTCCAATCTAAAAATATGCTTGAATTATTAATGAATGTATTTATAAATATATGGTCTGCTATATTTGTATAGTAGGTTAAAATTGCAATGTCTTATGTACATTATCACATTCAAAAGTATAACTCAGACTCAGAATGTGCCTAATCATAAATGTTATACTTTGAGGAACACGTAGTACTCACTCACATAGAGCAAATTACATTTTTAATTAGTTTTAAAACAAACATTTCTCTGGTTTGTTAATTATATTATCAGTGAAAGTATACGTTCAAAGTAAAGCAGCATGAAAATTTATTAATTTTATGCATTTGACTTACTAAATCCTGCTGTACCTTACCGTAATAGTCATTAAAAATAGTTTATTTTAGCAAAATGATTATAAATTTCAATAAATACTTATAAGTTAAAATACTAACCAAAAGTAAAAAATCGAATTATTATTTTGAGTACCAAATTCTCACCAATTAAGTCACCCTAAAAAATGTTTTAGCTGTGTGGAAGCGCATTTGTTTATTATTTTTTACCGCAGAAATTTAGCACTGTAAGCTCAATAAGTGCTTATATAAATATGTGGTACTGTGGTACAGGGTACTGTTCGTGTATTTTATATAATCGTTCCTCTGTGACAAAATAAAAGTGTGAGAGAGGGAGAGAGAGAGAAATTATACAAAGCTAATTTATTTGCAAGTGAAAGAAACGAAAGAAGCTGCTGTTTCCTGTATCAATATACTTTCTCGCAGCTCGAACGTTGGTGCCATGTTATATGTTTCAAACAAATGTATCTAACAGACAAAATAAACAGTGTGTTAAAAAGTTAGTGCTTGTGTTCTTGCTTACAGTATGGCGCAGTTCGCGGTGGCCCCGAACAAAGTGATGGTAAATAAACAGTTCAATTCACCCATCAATCTCTACTCGACGACCACTGTTAACGAAACTTTGGCGAAACAGACTACCATTCTTTCCAATGGTGCTATAGGGTAAGTTTAATTACATGAATAGTATGACAAATACATTTTAAACGTAGAAACATTAAGTTTCTTACGCAACCGTTATCTGTTTCGGAAATATATCATAAATAGTTTTGCGCGGTGTAGATCATCATTTTTAAAACATTACGAATTAAAATTTAAATGGTATGTGTAGGGGATGTTAATAACAATGTTCTAAGATGCATTGTCTTATAGTCTCCCTAGACTATTTGTGTATCTGTATAAGCTCTAAACTTTTATCAACTCTTTGATGAAATTTTTATGTTTGTTCACTCAGTAACCCAATAATAATAATAAATCATTGTTATCATTAGAGCAATGAATGACGTTATTATTATTGTTTTTCCAACCTTATATAATTAAGTGTATGAAAGTAATTTTCCAAGCAAATAGAGGGAAAATTATAATTGTTAATCACTGAGAGTAAGTTCACGACAGAAACAAAAACATTTGGTCTCGTCGATTTGTGCGTTGAATTGATTGCAACGTGCAGTTTAAAAATATATTTGGAACAACTCAAAACATGTAAATTTTATATAAAATACAACACTTTTCAAATAAAATATTACATTTTATTAAAAATAGCAGCAAGATTGGTTAAAAAAAAATATACATAGTATATATATAACGAAATATATGTCGTAATGGAAGAAGAATGTAAATGTTTTCGCAATATTTGAAATGAGTTGTAAAAAGAAACAAGCATGATTTCAACAATAGTTTATAAAGTGTACTTGACGTGGAATAAGACATACACACAGGTGGAATCTCTGAAATAAAATTTTTGGCTAAGATTATGTAGATGACTCACACATCTCTCTACTCGCCGCCCGCCTCGCGAGCCACGGTATCCCCCCCCCCCCACCTTCCTCCCTATGACGCGTCATGCACGCAGATAATACGACAATTTCTCGTCTCCAAAAACTATTTTCGTTCTTCAAACAATCTCTTACTTAATTAGCTTTTTTTTTTTTTTTTTTTTTTACTTTATACATTTTGATGAAGCACAGAAAAAATATATTTATATTTATCACACCAATATAAGACTTATTTTATCATGCATACATACACCGAGACTCACATAAAATTATGTAAAAATAAAAAAATAAAAAAAATCATATTTATGACAGTTTATTAACGACCAACTTACTCCTTTTGATCAATTACACTTGGCTTAAACTTAGCTGTCATAATTCAAAGTCAAATTTACCTAATCATGCGGCAAGGTAATTTACTTGAAGAATTGCCTCCGCATATACTTAGATAATATGTAAAATTGGGTGCATTCAGTTTTTCCTACTATGTAAGTGGTGAAAGGTTTGATATAACATATTTACTTAATTATTAATACAAATGAATCATATAGTAAGTTAGTATATTATATATATATAGTAGTTAGTCGCTTGCGTCTCTTGGAGTTGGCGCAGTATGACATTACGGGTGCCGGGGAGGCAGGATTGAGAGCTACCCACTTGCACTTTGCAAACCAGTTAGTGGTGAACCTTTCTCTCAAACTTAGTGTGGTGCACGACCAGCTTTCCCACACCCTGTAACCTAGCTAGCTTTGCTGCGGTGTTCTACAGGTAAAAACATGACGTTACTTTTACATTATAGTATCGAGCTATCATTGCAATATTTTTAAGACAAATATAGGAGAAGTGTGAATAAATTATTCGCGCGCGCGCGCGTGTGTGTGTGTGTGTACTGCAATATACCAATATTATAAGGATTTGCTAATTTTATGTCAGAAAAAAAATCCTTTGATCAATACTTCATAGTTTCTGCAACTCTGAAGTTTTTAAGTTTTTTTTTAAATTTTGTTATTAATCAAATTATTATTATAAACATGGAGGATGTAAAATTTACAATATATGATTGAATCAATGGAATGCTGGAAATAAAGTTTGATCTATGACTTTTATTTATTATTATTATTAAAAAAAAAAAAAAAAAAAAAAAGCTTATGATGATTCTATATGTCTGTATGTAATAAATTTAACACGCATCGCAGGATAAACAAAATCATAAAAATAAAATATTATTGGTATATAAAATTAGAAATAGTATCTCAAGACTTAATGTGCAATATTATTGCATTATGCACTTAGTAGTAGTTTAATTTATTTTTAGCTACTGACGCTATTTTAGCTATTTAGCTATTTTAGTTTTCACTTGGATACTTATAATCTCTGTATTATTTAAATAAAAAATAAATTATATATACATGAATAACTTTTACACAAGAAAATCTGTGAACTTAAAAGTGACAAATTGTCTGTAATTTTATATATTATTTTTTGTAGGTGCAGTTTTTATATATTTGCTTCGAGAATGAATTATATTTTTAATTTATGATACAAATGTTGTAGCATGGAACCATGGGCCTAAAATAATATTAAGACAATTTTATTTAATTGTATCCATCATAACATAACTAATAATAATAATTTACTTAGTCCAAAATAATTTAGCTGTCATTTTGCTATCAATGATAATTTAGAGCTTATTTTAATTTTTTGTATTATGTGTATGAAGGTGTGTTATATTAGTTGACTTCCATAATTATGTATAACATACAATCATACAGTACATAAATTTTTAGCTAACATACTTAATTGCAGACAAACATCAAATAGACGCAATTTTATTATATATTACAAATTAAATAAGGATGTGCATACGCTACAATATTTTTAATGTGCCTTATTTGATTGCATGCATGAAACACATTTAACTTTTTACGTATTCACTTTTTCATTGCCTGATTGAATAGACCTTTAATATAATAATAAAAAAAAAATACACAGAATATCCAATAATTTACTTAAAATGTTTCAATCAAGACGCTATAAGAATAAAAGTAACTTCAAATAAATATATAAACAAAATATAACTTGTTACTTATCGCTTATTTTACACGGGAAGGTTTGAAAAAATAAAATCGCGTAAAAAAATTATAACTTCCATTACATACAACATACATTTTATAAGGTAAAAATAATTTTTGACATCACGAAAAGTATACATGTGAAACTGAAAACGATATTTTATCTTCGTATGCTCAATACGCTTTTTGGTCCTTTTGGTCCCATCGACAGTACTTGATGGATATAAGCTTTTTAATATAATTATGCCCTCGATTTAATAAAGCTTAATATAATAAATTATTGAGGCTATGCGTTTTACTGTTTTAGTCTTGACCATTTTCAACGTTTAACAACCGCCATGTTTTATACAATGCATTAATATAATTATATTATAGCGAATTCTTTACTCGGAAAGTCAAAATAACATGCTATATTCGTAATGTATTTTGTATTCCAATATTTGCAAGACACAAAATAGAGCTATATCTGCTATCACGATCTATATATTATGAGAATATATTTTTAACGCTATATTTAATGAGAAGTTCATTTACAAAGAATTTAATCAAAGAAGAAAAATAAAATGTAAGAGCAAAGTTTTTATTTTTAATATATATAGCAATAAGTTAGGTGGTCTGCTTTATTGCGTACTATGATGGCATGTAAATATTGGGTTATTGTGTTCAATAAAACGGGGAATTTTTTTTCCATAAAATTGTACACCTTTACAGCTTATATATTTACACCACAGCACGTATTTTTCAAACTGATGTGTCAGTTTGACCGTACGTTATAATATAGCTTTCATAACTTCAAATGAATAAAATATCATTAATATCAAAATTTGTATATTATACTGTATGGTATGCACATTTTTCAAGCCTATTTTAAAAATCTTGAATTAAATACTACAAGTTGTTTTTGTCTTTGGAAAATAATTGAAATAAAATGTGATGTTTTCAGAATTGATTTTCACCAGCTTGCAGCCCCCAACTTAGCGAAGTCGGCTGTACTGAGAATGCTAGAGGAGGAAGAGGTGGGCTCGCGAGGTGAGCATGTAAATTGCAGGAGGAACCAAATTTATAAAGTTTGGCCTCCAACTCCACCGAATTCTCCCCCATCACGGCCAAAAATGGTTCATGATAATCGAGATAAATTTCATGTTGAATGGCCCCCTAAAACAACTGCAAGCACCGCGGACCGCTCTTCGAATCCATTATCGACTGAACAAACGAACTCGAGCTGGCTTCAAAGATCTAGTAATCGGCAAGGTAACCCCGCGCGTGAGATGTGGTTCCTTTCTGCATCCAATGTGTTGTTTCCATTTGCCGTGACAGTGTAAAGTTCCGTCCGTTATTGGTTTTTCAATTTTTTTTTTTTTTTTTTTTGGTTAAGAAATGTTGATTATTTGCATTAGTTTTAGGAAGTATATAACAACTCAGCTACTGCTTATTTTACTTTCATTATTATTTTTTTGGAGTTTAACTCTTGGCAGAATATTATCATGGACTGCCCGATTTTTTCCCCTCTTGATTTTCACATAAAAAAAATGCAAAAATGTAATAATAAAAAAGGCTTGACCAATTTTTCTGTTGTAATTTTGGTAATCCGCAGAATTCGTTTCAATTCAACATTTCTTTGATGTCTCTGTGTAACAATTTTTGCTTGTTAATGGGGAATCTAAAAAAAAAAAAAAAAAAAAAAAAAAAAACTTGATTTATGAAGCATGAATATCAAACATTTCTGTGGAAAATTCTAGTAAAGTAGAAAGTGATCTGCGCATGTGGTGATGCCCCAGAAAATATAAGTCCAGGAAAAAAAGTTTTTGCTTACGTGAATCTATCGTTGTTTCCCCTCCAAAACCTGCCATATTGCCCCTTTGGTGACATTTGAGTGCGTATGTCGTTGTGGAGAGTCCGCGTGTCTCTTATTCTAAAATTTGTAGTCAAGCAGTGCACATCTCTTGGCACAGGTAGGGAACAACTTTGTGCTCCTTTGCAACTTTCTTATTTGCATGAGACAACCAAGCCAATAAAGCTGATGCCAATTTTAAGAAAATAAGGAATTATAATAATAATTAGAAATGAGACACGTAACTTATTTTGCTATTTTTTACGCGTTTTGTTTTTGAAACACCTCATTAGAAAAAAATATTAAGCATGCAATCTTTGTTTTTTGTTTTCTTGGAAATTCAATCTTGTAAATATTTCTAAGAAAATTTTAAGTTGTTCTGATTGTTATAATAAACCTTTTATTATATTGTACGTTTTTTTACAGGTGTTTTTGTGTGTTGTTAAATTTGTTTAAGTTTGTAAAGTAACGTGATTATTGTCATTAAATAGTAAAGCAGCTACCGAGCAACACCATCATAGCTATCTCAATTATTCTATAGTTTTTCAAATTTTATTAATTATAGGCCCTGCAGCAAGCATATCAAATAAACCAAACAAATATCAACGCCCCAGGAATCCCACGGGTAAACACAGAAAAAAAAAAGGTAGCTTAAAGTATATAGGCAATCGCGATTTCAAATTATTGTTCAATGATTGTTATTACGTATGTTTCATAAAATTTAAAAGTCATCGTTTCTAAATACCGAGAGCATTTTTTTTTAAAATTTTTATTGTTAAATAGCACAATATATTAAGGAGTTGCAATAAACTCGAATTTCTCTCTTTGCCTCCAACAGGAAAATTAGATCAGCTAGATGAGTCAGAATAAATGTTGTCTTGAATAGAATATTGAGACTTATATCATATTATGATATTTCATTATAATATTAAAACAGCCACCCAAAAAATTGTTTAAAAATAAAAAGATCGTTTTTATATCCGTGCCAAAAAAACAAATATGTGTATAATAAAAGGGAACGTCTCTCAAAGTTGAAAATATGCGGAAGAAAGGAAATATTGTTAACTTAAAAATTAGGTGGCTTACTCGGCGGTTAAAATTAGCTCATATTGCGCACATAATATCGGTGCGAGCATAACTGTCTAGGGTACACAAGCAGTGTTTGGCGCCCACAGAGAGGCCCAGCTAACCACTCTGCCAAATATGTACGCCCACTTTACCTATTTACACCAAGCGTGTCTTGCCTATAGTGTAGCTTTCCCAAATCCACCAATTTTTCACATTTAACAAAAATTTCAACACCAGTATAAATACCAAAGTCGTTTTTTTTTTTTTTTTTTTTTTTTTTAAATTTATTTATTAATATATTTACGTGTTTTATATAAACAGACAGCATAGTATTTCGATGAGCTTTTGGCACACAGAAACACTTGCTTCAAAATATAATGCAGACTTAAACTTATTATAAAATAATAATGGCCATATATTAATTGCGTAAATGTATATAAATACAAGAAAATTTAACATAATCGCTGGAGCGCGCTTGCCACTCACAGCCGACTCGGGAAAGGCAGAGACCCTGTCTGTACCCTTTGATGTTTATAATAAAAGTTTATAAATATCCAATAGCATTAATTGCGAGACCTTTTGTTGTTAAGAAAACTACTGCACCGAGACCGCACAATTTTAAATAGAGATAATGCTATACACATTTCACAAATATCAATATAAAATTTCTATGTTGTATTCTTAATTCACGATTTTATGTGAGATTTAAACTTGGGCGCCCTATAGGAAGCATACTCCAAATATATGAGAGAGTATAGTGATGAGAGTATGTGGGCAGATTTACTCCAATAACAACAAATGTTGACAACAACAAATCAAATTCTAGTTTCTGAGAAACTAAAAGCATTTTGACTTTTGCGCATTAATAAAATAAGAAGAAAAACAAAATGTGCCAACTGTTTCGTTTGGCTTAAGCCGACCGCAATTAATAAAATATAATTTATACTAGCAACTATATTTTATTGCGCAATACGCAAGATACCCTATGAAAAAATAATAATAATAAAAAAGCTCAAATTGTAGGCAAGTATGAATTTTGGTACTAGCATTAATTTTTATTTGTATCATTTTGACCCGCAGGCTTAAAACGAGTGGCTTGGCCACCACCACCAGAAGAACAAACTGTCTCCGTGACACAACAAGCTCAAAATTTCCAGAACCCACAGGTGAGCTAATGACCTTTCATTTCATTAACATATTACCAAATATCAGGAGCAAAAGGTATAACCAAATCACGACCTCGCACTTTTAAAAAGCTATATATTTTTAATATAATGACGATTATTTAATTTAAATCGAGATTCACTTGAAATTTTTATTGACGAGTAAATAAAAGCTAAAATAATGTTTTGTACAATTTCGATAATTTTTTTTTTTTTATATGGAGCATTGCGTTAATTAAAGTCTCCGTTGTGTTAGCATAAGCCATAAGGCAAGAGTAGAATTTTTTGTATACCGTACTATAAATATTATGTACCACTTCTCAAAAAAAAAAAAAAAAAACAAAAAAACAAAATTATTTTTGCGATTAATTTGCACCTACATTTATATTTGAATAGTTTTTGTTTGAGAGGTCTTGTTTTAAAAGGCAATTTCAGACTCAAAATCATCGAAAAAATATCTTGGACTTTTATCCTGTACAGGATAGGCAACCTGTGATACATACATGAAATACAAGTTGCATAGCTGGCAGGCTCGGTCACATCATCCCTATAAATACGTATTATAATACAATAATAATAATACAATAAATGTGCGCTAAACTAGGTCGTCAGGCTCATGTTATCGGCAACTTCTAATAAAAAAACAAAAAACATTTCGCGTACTGAATAGGGGACTATAGGGAAATTATAATAATGCACTTTTTAAGCTTATTGGATGGATTTAATTCATTGTGTTCCTTGCCAGTTAAGGTTTATTGCATCCTTAACCGACATGTTTTCAAAGAAAATTTTATAGTAAATTTCCATTTGGCATGTTTTATGATGGAATATGGGATATGTGTATCTCAAAATATTTTACTGGGGAAAGTTAAGCCAGCGCACATCAATGGAATGATCCATAAAATGACAAAGAAATGAAGTTGCAAAATGTATGTTTCTATACAAAATTTAAAGCAATTAATTAAATAAGCTGGTGTACAGTACATATGATTGTAATAATGTATATATACTCGTAATATGTTAGCTTCCAATTTTGAATTCGCGTCTGAATCGGTGAAAGTAGTGCGAAAATGCGATGGGACCAATTAAGTATGAAGCTTCATGATGCTAAATTCGTGATCGGAACTATTAAGCAATTTTAATCCCAACGTGTTAAGTTCAATTTGAAAATTTTAATTTAATCGGGCTAAATTTTAAAATTTTATGACGCTTTAAGAATATGCAGAATTGGTCTCACTGCATTGGGACCAAAATTGAAATAATAATTTCAACATATACCCAACACACGTTACGATTTGTAACCATGCATTGCTCGTAACGCTTACAAATATATGAAAATTAGCCATTTTTAAATAGTAAAGGAATCTAAGGAATCACAAGGACTGGTTCATATCAATTGTATTAAATGCAGCTCAAGTAGATTTTGTTCTTTTGTAAAAAAAAAAAAAAAAAAAAAAAAAAAAAACAGACAGAGACAGAGACAGACAGAGAGAGAGAGAGAGAGAGAGAAAGACAAAAGGCGGGACGTTGTTATGTAACTCTCAGTGTCATAAGCCCTTGTCAAAATAGAAAAATCCGAGAACGGAAATGAACTTTCTCAATTCAGATTTTTATGTGAAGATTGGTGACTTATTATTAATATGTATTATTATTATTATTATGCATTTTTAGGTATTATTTTATTATACTAATCATTTAGTTATTTTACTTGAAATGCAAAAATATTTGTTTTGAGCAAGATGGATTTGAAACGATGCGTGGATCAGTCGTTAAATCTCACGAATATGTAGATAGGAAACATATATTGAGACAAAAAAAAAAAAACTATACCTAGCTGTTAGGTAATAACGTTCTGTAATTTTTTATTTTACTTACGATTATAGTGATTTCTTACGATTAAATGTACATTAAGAGCCATTTATAAAACGTTATATCCATATATTCACTTATTATTTGCGCACCAACAAATATACTGTATTCAAACATTTTCTTCGCACATTATTCTGTTTCCAGCGACTATGATGAAATATATAATTATATATAAACTGTTTTCCGCACAGAGACAAACATTCAACTGAACGTATGAGAAACAAAAAATATTAAAAATATATTGTTATCACTGGATAAGGTGGACTTGAACTTTGAATCAATGTAAGGGAAAGTAGTCATGCGATAGATTAATTTTGTAACTATTTATATATATATATATATATATATATATATATATATATATATATATATATATATATATATATATATATATATATATATATATATATATATATATATAATGATATCAAATAAATATTTTTACATTTTTGTTTAAAGTAAGGCGTGCTCTCTCTCTCTCTCTCTCTCTCTTGCTCCTGTTATTAAAATTATCATAGTGCATTCACTTTTTTATACATCATTTTGCAAAGCAAAATAGTTATTCACATTTAAAACTATGTTATTTAGCAATTTGCTACGCAAATAAGTTACAAAAAAAAAAAAATAATAATAAAAATAACAAAGAACCATCATATTTACACAATAATTCAAAAATTTAATGTAATTTTTTAAATGGCAACATTACATATTGTGCTAAATTTACATTATAAAAAAAAAAATTGAGGAAAACATATGCACTTGATTTGAATGGTTAAATAATTGTATAATCGTGTACCGAAATGATATGAATAACTTGCATTTTCAGTGCTGCATTTCAGTCTAGAGTTCTACAAATTTTTGATTTCCTTTCGGTGCATTGCTTTTTAGAAATTGAAAAATAAGATATAATAATTAAAAAAAAAAAAAAAAAAAAAAAAGGAAAGATAAACGATAGCAACAATTGATATATATATATATATATATATATATATATATATATATATATATATATATATATATATATATATATATATATATATATATATATATATTTTTTTTTATCATTTTAATGCAATACGTAATTTCAGGATTGCATTGCGGGATTGATTGCTTTAGTTTATTAATGAGAGGCAAAAATTGTAACATTAAATTAGTAATGTTTCGTTATTTATTGTAGTTTTGCTATACATGGCGTGCCGTGTTAATCTAAGTTTTAAGAATCGTTCCAATTTCCAAATGGTATTTTGCCCCATTTTATCACGCTGTGAAGTTGTACAGTACATAATACTAGCTGTGCTGTACGCAAGATATTACATAATATTATACAAGATAGCGACACCAACTGGTCCCATGTTAATTTTAGCGGCATATATTGTGATTAGTCAGTATTGATCACGTGTGTTAACAAAATTACAAAATCTATAACAATTTTAATGAAGATATAATTGATAAAAGCGTGTTGCGTTGTATCCGCAATGCTTTTTTCTTCACCCACATGACATATATGCTTAAGCTAGAAAACCAAGTCATTCGAAATGCATGGACTATCAATTTTTAATTTTTGAAAAATATTTTATATATATATTATAATAAAAAAATATAATTTTAAAATTTATTTTGATTTAATAATTTTACTTTATTATTTTTTTTTTTAATGAGGAAGGTGGATTTTTTTTTTTTAACCCCCACTTTTTATGACATTTTTGAAAAGAACGTTAAAAAATTTTGAGGTGGTTAGAACGATTGGAGCACGGGAAGTATTTTTAATGCTGTTCGTAAACCCTGTTCTCTTGCACCAAAAAATGCACATTCCATTTGAATAACCATAGGCGATCGTCATTTTTGGTGCAGAGAACAGGGTTTACGAACAGCATTATAATTAATTTTTGAAAATTGAACTAAAAAGCTTGTGACGACGTCATTAATCGGGCATTTATTTCGGAAAGTATTGACCGTAGAAGGTTCAGTATAGCCAGTTTTTTAAAACCTGAGAACGAGCTGATTTCATTAAACTATGGCTACTGAATCTCGAACGATTAGTATTTGCCGAGAAAAAAGTGGACTGATGACGTCACAGGCTTTCTAGGCCGATTTTCAAATTTTACTTAAAAATACTTCGCATGCTCCAATCGTCTTAAGAAAAAATAGCAACTCAAAATTTTTTAAAGCTCTTTCCAAAAATATCATTAACTCAACAAAAAAGTTCAATTCACCTTCCTCATTTTTTTAACTTAAAAAAAAAAAAAAAAAATGAAGCGGAGTTTTGAGTTTTTATATTATTTTTTGTAATAAATGCGTATATATTCAAATATTAATTCATTGATGAAATTAACAAATAAATTTATTTGTTAATTTAATCCATGAATTAATTTAATATGAATTTCACTTTCATAAATATTTGCTTAAAAAAATAAAAAATAAAATTACTCATGCAATCTTGTATGGCAGAAACAACATTCCTCTCAAACATATAACAATAAAAATAATTAAGTGCATGCATTATATTATTATGTTAATGTGAAATATATTCGAGACGATATTTATGTAAACGAAACGAACTGACAGGGGCGTATTCAGGGGGGGAGATGGTTCGGGGTCTGGACCCCCCCCCCCCCCCCGTCAGGCCTGAAAAAGCATAGGAAAAGGGGGTGTTTTCCCCCCTTTTCCTATGCTCAATATAGGCTGGACCCCTCCCGTCGCAAAATCCTGGATACGCCCCTGAATGAACATAAATATACTTTAAACTTGAAGTATCTATAATTTAGCATTTTATACCACACATCATTATTATCTGAATTTAGGAGCTTTTTAATTATTTTCCTTTTGGTGCGCAATTTTCCGTGCGCTCGTGGAGTCGGGGCAGCACTCTAGCTGGTACATGTACACGGATAAAAATAAATACGTAATAATTATACTACCCATAACCCAAGTTTTTCATTCCAGCATAATCTATATGCCACAAAGCATGAATATTATGTTGAAAACAGCATAATTGTGTCGGACTACACTATAACCCAGTGTACAGCATCAACATAATATTTCACCTTATACCTGCATGTCAAAGAAATGCTTGATTTATTATTTTTATGCACACATGGAACATAAATAGTAAAAGTATATAAAAATAAAAACGTAGCTTGCTTTTCATTTCAAGCATTTTATTAGCTTTAGTAATGAAAAATAATTATATAATTAAACCGCGAAAAAAATATGTTTTATAATGTTTATGTATTAAAAATGAATAGGGCGCAGCTCTAAATTATCTGCTTTCAACGACTTAATTCCTTATTATTTTCTAATACAGACGTCAGTAAATACTTGACTTAATTTATTTTACAGGAAACTTCAAACTTTGTGAACGGCGAACCAGTGCAAGCATACCCCCCTGCTCCACTTCTGTACTCTCCTGCCCCGGCTGAGCAGAACCAAGGAAGGTGGGAGGCAGTAGCAACTGCCCCACAGCCGGTCTACTTCTCCAGTGTTGTCGCACCAGGTCAACAACAGCAATCAGATTCACAAGTTGTCCCACCACAAACAACTGTGTATACTCGTCCTTTAACGCAGACTCCACCACCTCCTTCAACTGTCATCTTGCGTCCTAAAGCTCCAGTAAGCCAACTCCCACCTCCAGTTATTAAATCACAGCCTGCATTAAAACAAGAAATCTACTCCACTACGAAGATGCGAGGTGATCAGAAATGGCCTCCTGCCGATTACAAAGCAGTACAAGCCCAAGAAACAGCAACTGTAACAAAAGGTCCAGCAGTAAAACCTAGATTGGCAAAGAAAGATTATTCTTCATTTTTTGCCCAACATGCTCTACAACCAACTTATGCAGGTTATAGAGCACCACCTGGCACCCAGCACTATACTGAAGAAAGACCAAATGATGCCAACTAAAACAATGAATTGAAAGCATTAGCTTTACAGTCACATTAAACCAAAGAATTAACTTTATAAAAATGCCTAAAAATATGGCAAATATTAATCACTCATGCTCGCATTGTGCTAATATTTGAATTATTTTAATTTAGGTCAAATGACACTGTTGATAATATTGATATTGTGCCTTCTACTAAATAATTGAAAGATATTTGAGCTCCCTGTAAATGTCCATGGCCAATAAAGCATTTTCACATGTTTTTATATTATATAAAATGCGTGCCGATCAAATTTCGAACACATCACACGCATATTGCATTAAAAATACTTTATAGTAATATATATTTATGTAATTTTAAATTTTTGTACAAATTCATGTTACCTATTATTCCTTTGTGTTTGTTGAATACAGAAACAGCTAAATGTATTAAAAGTATTAATAAATCAGAAATAATATATATTTAAAAACGTCACTAGGCGTTTTTTAAAAGTCAAAATTAACTAAATATTTTTGAGATTGTTACAAATAACAAGAGTTTTACTAACTTACTGACCCAACAAGTTATACTTTAACAGGAAATATAAAAATTATGCTACTTTTTGGTTGTTAAACGCTGTAACAAACAATTCTGAAACTAATAAATAATTATGTTATAAATTTAAAACCATTTAATGTTTTATTGTATTGTTCCTTTTCTAAGCACACGCATTGAATATTTGGTTTTAAAATGCCTTTATTGTCCTTTCAACACATACAAATTGAGATACATTTATTATACAATTGATTACGTGTGAAGGAGTACACAAATACTATAATTTATGATGACAAAACATTTAAATTTTTTTTTCTGGTTAAAAACAAATGTTTAATAAATTTCATTTTTTTTTTTTTTTTTTAACAAATTCAAAATTTAAGAACTATTTATGTATTACTTATAAAATGTGAAGAAAATTGAGCAAAATTGCTGATGGGATCTGCTTCACTATACCTTTATAGAATAATGGGGTTATAGCATTCCAACAATTTAAACTCCCAAATTAATTTGCATACTAAAATGTTTATGAGTCATTGAGAAATAAAAAAACAAAACAAAAATTCGCTAATAATTTACCAGATTTATATTGCAGATCCATTATTGGGTAAATAATGTGCAATTTTTTTTTTTTTTTTTTTTTTTTGTGGTAATGTTTTGCATCATCAATACTGAGACATATTTTATATACTGTATCCACTAAGTAACACAGAAATTTGAGATATTTACGACATATTTCATATATATATTTAACACTTAGAACATCAATAATATTATAGAAACATAGATATATGTATAATATATAGGTATATATATATAATTTTATTTATTTATTTATTTCATTTTTTTTTTCATAGGTGGTTTTAGATTTTGTTTCTTACCCAAGGATTGGATAATAACAATACTTTTTTTTTCTCTCTTCTTTTATATAATTCTTTTTCTGTGCAAAACTGCATCACATTTACAAACTTTAAATATATTTTTCGTTCCAAACTTTCAAAATAGAAGACTCGCAGCTGAACGACACCACTGTTGCAATCATCATATTCAGCTCCCTTAACAAACATTTTCAACAAAATAATCTCAATCTTTTATTTAAAAACCTCTATAATATTTCAACAGTCTTTTCACATGGACAAATAATCTTACTATTTTTTTTTCTCCCTACTTTTGAATTGGCAAAAATGGCAATCAAAGTGATATAGAGCTTACTACAGTAAAACCTCGATATAGCGAAGTAATTTCGCCAGTCCCGCTGAAAGTTACATGTAAAAACATAGGGTAAACTCGTTATAGCGAATCTAAATTTTCAGCCAAAAATAGGTAATAAATGCAAACTTTCCGATAATTCTTCCGGAAACGCGGGATAAAAAATAAATCGTAAATAAATTTGACGAAGTATGTCATCTCGATCAAATAGTTAACTAAAATTACATGAAGTGTTGCTGCATGCATGTGCTGTGCAGCAAATAAAAAGCATACAAGCATTTTATTAAAAAAAAAAAAAAAAAAAAAAATCCTTTTAGCTTTATTAGAAAAAAAAAATCCAATGCCGAACAAAATTTAAATTCCTATTATTGTGCAAATTATTATATTTTTTATTGAAAAACATTTTTTCCCCACTTGAACTTGAAATAAATAAAAAGATTGCTGTTACCGTAAACAAATAAATTTAGCAAAATGTTAATTCAATTTTAAAAAATGCGCTTTTCGACTCGACGTGATAATAGTATCAATTTCAAAGTTTTTTCTTTTATTTTGCTCAAAATTTACGTTTCAATCGCACTTTAAAGTTTTAAAGATTCAAAACACCTTGTTTTCTCCAAAAACTCATTGCGTGTTATCAAACAAACAGGAGGAAAAAAAAAAAAAAAAAAAAAAAAAAAAAAAAAAAGTTTACTAGAAATAGTTAAAAGTGAAGCTATACATAGTTCTCCTATATTCTGTGAAGTTTCATATCCCTTGTACCCCTGCAAATACTTTCAATAGTTCAATACATTTTTTTCTTTAAAAACTGTGCAAGCTATTTAATTGTGACATTTTTTTTTTTTTTTTTTTTTTTGCATACTTTACAGGCGCGCAGTATTTTTTCCACACAATTTTTTTTTTCTTTTTGCATACTTTACAGGCGCACAGTATTTTTTTCCACCGCCGCGATAAATTTCTAGTACAGTTCTGTATTTATAGCGCGTGTTTTTCTTTCACACAGTCTATGAAATACTTATGTTAGTATGCTTTAGTGGAGCAAATATCAAATTTTGACATAAATTTAACCTATATATGTTATGAATTATACATGTATTTACAGCATTTTTCCATGTAATTTTGTTATAACGAAGTGGCAATTCCCGAGGTCCCTTGAATTTCGTTATAACGAGGTTTTACTGTATATTGTTTGTTACATAGTCACAAATAACAAAATTAGACACTAAACAAATTAAATACACATATAACAAATTTCTTTTCTATAACTGTCTTGTGCTTCCTTTGTTACTCTTTTCATCATCTTTTATAGCAGCACCAACTTCCAGGTGCTACATTAAACATTAATACAACACTTATAGTGGAACACACAAATGGAGGATATAGTAGTACAAACACTAAAACACATTTTTTCTATTCTTTCTTTCTTTCATTCATTCATTTTTTTTTTTTGACTACTAAACAAATTTTAATTGAACTTATTAAAAAAATAAAAAGGAAAAGAGGAGGAAGGAGAAAGTTTCCTAATTATGCTACAGTTGAGCTTTTTTTTTTTTTTTTTTTTTTTTTTCATTAGGAGGGAGGACAGGATTGTTACCAATGCACTTCAAAATTGAGCAAATCTTTATTCTTCTGCACTAACATATGGCACACAGATTGCTACCATTAAAATATGCTTTTATTTTTGAAATGTTTAATTTCTAAAATACTCATATATCCCTCTTTTATGGAAAGAAATAGGATAAAGGAAGGTGAGGATGTGCAGACACTATCAGAGAAAGTTGAATGTGCAGCGTTTATATTCATATAAATATCGGTGGGTGGGTTATCTCCCAGCACAAACTTAAGAAAAGAAGAGAAATCTTTGTTACCCTGTAATTGTTCAATGTTAAGATTAGTTTGGCATGCTAACTGCATGCAATGTAGGCAAACATTTGTCCTCTTTTGTTAAGTTTGTGGTAGCAGCTACTCCATACGCGCCACAACTTGTATTAGTGTCTGTACTTTGCTCAGCATATCACTCATATTATACAATTCTAAGGATTTTTCTGTTACTTAAATAATAATAGTAATCTTTAATTTTTTCCTGCATTCATTAATGATTTTTTTTTTATGACACTTACTATAGATTGAAATGGTTTTGTGAACCCCTCATTATAGCTACTTAATATAATAATGAAAACACATCTAACAGCTTCACACTGAAGGCTTTTTAATAACTTTAATTTACTTGAAAAAAAAAAAAAAAAAAAAAAAAACATGGATAGTAAAGGAATGCTAACAATAGTCAACAAGGGTATATCGATGCTATTGCGGCTAAACCACGCTTCTACTTTTAGTGTGTTTCTTTACTTTCACAGATCTACGTTTATCGCGATAGCCATAAAAACGTGTATCTACACTTATCGCGACAACAGGTAAAAACATTTCTACATAGGAAAACAGGTGTAGAAATGTTTTTACCTGCTGTCGCGATAAAAGTAGATACGCGTTATTATGTCTATCGCGATAAACGTAGATCCGTGAAATTAAAGAAACATGCTAAAAGTAGAAGCGTGGTTTAGCCGCAACAGTATCGGATATTCTGAAGTTACTTTGAAGCCAGCTCTACAAAAAATTACCTGAAAAAGCTTTTCTATAGTTTGTTGTCGTTATTATGGGAGACAGATTCAAAACAAATCCATTTAATATACTAAAATTAAAATGAATTTAAGGGAAAACCCATCTTGGTTAGGATTAATAATAATAAAGAAAAGGATAGAATTACCAGCAAGGGCCTTACCACAGTAGAAGTTCTATGGATAGACTTTCACCTCCCCATAGAACTTCTATTGTGGTAAAAGACCCTTGCTGGTAATTCTACCCTTTTCTTTAAAACTTAAAAAAAAAAAAAAAAAAAAAAAAAAAAAAAACTTAATGATTTCTGCATAAAGATTAGCTGCCAAGTTGAATGAGGTGGCAAAAAGACACAAAATTTCAAAATGTTCCTTGCCAAGAACATATCTAGTAACCAGACCTAATAATTGTATGATATTTTGATAGCAGAGATAATATAAATACAATTGATCAAATAAGCTCGAGTTTCAATATGCCAAACACAAGAAAACAGTTTTTTAAAAATTATATATATATTTTTTTTACCTGTAATCCAGTATGCTTATATATGCAATCAACAAATATTGATGCCAATTGAAACACTGGATCACTTTTTATTATTTCCACTGTTTAACAAGTCATTGTTTGGCTATATCTTGTACATTTAAGTTTATCAACCTTAATAATTGAGAGCAGTTGATAATACTAGTGCATTTGTACTTAAAAATGCAATACAACAGTCTTCATAAAACATTCACTAGAATATATAATGGGAGTATGGAAAATACAGACATCCCAATCAATAGGAAAAACACACACCATACATTTGCTTTTATGTATGTCAGTATAACTTTCTCTTAAATATAGGTATGGGGTAAATTTTATATACATAAAATTTACGAAGCAAATCATTTTTTTTTTTTTTTTTTGTAATCTCAAGACATACATGAATACACAAATATGGTAGCAGCGTTACTTGTTGTTTCTGCCAAAGATTACAGATACATTGCTGCTACCCAATCAACAACAATAATACAAGGACTCTTCGTATTGGTCCTTCAATTTTATTTTATTTTATTTTATTTTTCTTTTCTTTTCTTTTCTTTATTTCATTTTCATGTTATTATCATTTTTTTGTTATTATTATTATTCAAAACTTGCAAAACAAATAGGTAATGTCAAGAATTTACTTAACAATATATATTTTTTCTTTCTTTTTTAGTTGCATATTTAAAACTAAAACTACATGGAATATTACTTAACTAACTAAAAAAAAAAAAAAAAAAAAAAAAAAAAGTATCTCACTTGTAGTGAGCTTCATCCAAATTTCAATTAAGCAATAATTTAATTAAGGAAAATAAATGGTAACTGAGATAAAAGAGAAAAAAGCAAATCTTATGGATTAACAAAAGAGATCATTTAGAGCATCAATTGTGCAGCTTCCTTAAACCAAAGAAAATCCTTGGGTGTGATGGATGGCTTGCATGAGCTTGTGATGCAGTTTCTCTTTGGTTGCGTAGCGTGGCAAGTCCAGTAGGTTGAAGCAAGTGTGTGCCACTGGAAGGCAGCGGTCATCCTCAACAGGTTGAATTTGAAGCTACAACACATCATATTTTCATGTAAATATACATGCATACTATATTTCCTATCGGGGTAAGCCAACAACATAGGTGTTTTTAGCCTGACCTAGTGATAGACCTCCACAACTTTCTACCCTGACATACTTCTCTTGCTTCCTTCAGTCTCATACCTTGTTTCATATATTTTCTTTTACATCTGATACTGCGTACATTCTTATTTTTCAAACATCTTTCATCGGCCCACACCATGATTAGGCAAGCTGCCTCTATCTCTACTTCCATCCACTCTACTATGAAATGCCTATTTTGCATCACCTATTTCTCAACACAACCAAATCCCCATAACACATTGCTCTCATACTTTCTCTCTCACAGTTTCATTCACTTGAGCTAGCAGGGGAGGAGTTATTTGTAACGGAACTACAAGTGAAATTTAAATGGTTAAAAACTGATAATTACATTAAATTTGTTAAGGATAGATTAAGTAAAACTGAAGATATCAGCCTGGCCTTCTATAATACCCCTGCATTTAATATTAAGGGGTGGAAAGGCCCAAACTGTACAGACAGGCATGTTATTACCCGTTATGCGGTGCATGGTTTCCACCATGTAATCTGTCAGATTAAAGAATATCACGAGTGCAATGATAAATGTGTATGTTTGTTATGTGGTGGCCTATGTACTAGGTACCATTTACTTCAGTGTCCATCTCGGACCCTATCATTAAGTCAATATATGCAAAAAATGTAGACTTATAAAGTGAAATGTAAATATATATGTATAAGTACACAATGGTGTTTAATAAATAAATAAAATAATAATAATAATTAAGTTATAGCTACACTTTTTTCTCTATTGATTTTTATTATCAACCATACAGATCTCGATGAATGCCCTTTAGCTTCAACTTAACTAACTACAAATTCAGGTGATGATAATTAGGGTTGTTTACCTTGATGCTCTCCATGCCCAAGATAGGAACTCTGTCACAGCCAGTCAAGAACAGAAGGAACATCTTCTTGTGCTCTAGAGACAGCTGATGGAACACTTGCCAGAAGAGGCGGATGGTGAGATCATTGGTAGTGTAGCCTCCTTTGTACTCAGTGTTGTTTTCCAACTCATCCCAGTTGTAGTTCTCATTTCCTGCTCAATCAATCAAAATATAGCCAACATTAAGCAAAAATCAACTGAGTGATAATTGATTATTAAAACATTTGATGGAAAAACAGATATATTAGGAAAACTTGGGGAATGGGAGATGGTAATGAGGTTACACCACTGATCTATATAATAAGGATAGCTGACGCTAGTAATTCTCCCTATACCCGCTTGAAGCAAATTGAACGCTTAACTGTTTGCTGTCGCACGAGGCAGAGCAAAAGGCAAAATAGCGGGGGTTGAAAATTTAAAATTTCTATACTGAAACTCCAGCAAGTTATACCTGACCTTGTAAAAACATCCCTTCTTATAAAGGGGAGAGCTTGACCTTGAGCGCTCAAGAAATGTAGCTCCGATTATCTTTCTACCCCCTCAGTTTACAGCCCCATATGTGAAAAAAAATGTTGCCAGATTTAATTATTTAATTACTCAGAAATACCAATAATAATTGAATTAAAATTTTTTCTTTCCAATAATTTATTTTGCATGTATTTTATCAAAATTGTTCAGAAATATGTACGTAAATACTTTTAATTAAAATATTTACTTCTTATTTGAAATTTGGAAACATTACATTTTTGCCTCGTACAAAAAGAGAAAGTTTGCTTCACTTTTCTTTGCCTTGTAGCACCCCTTGGGTTACACTGACAGGGACACCGTGATTGAGAAAATATTTCCAACCAGGCCAAAAAATATTAATGCATAATTTAATTAACCAGATGTATTAACTGCACATGTTACTCCTTGGAAAGCGAGCTATATATAGAGGGAAATTTGGCTTGCATTTGGTTTTGAGGGCGTGAGCATTGCACATAGCCAAGGCATAACACACTCCGTTTCTTTTGGAATTTAGTGCTAAAAGCTATGCAATATGTGTTAGTTTTTAATCTGTATGCTAGCAAGATTTTCACCCAACTATGGGAGTTTCTTCACTATGGTACGGCGAGCGCTGGTTTCTCCTCTCCTTTTCTTTCAAATTTATTGTATCGTCGTGGCTCTGCTATATTGTCCGATGTCCAAATGACCTTGAAAAAATAAAAATCGTCGGATCGACCCCAAATTTTGGATTGTTTCATTTCAGGTCATTTGCAGCAAAAATTATTTATAAGGTCAAATGGACATCGGACATTACAGCGCAGCCACGACGATATCTATTATTTCCTTTAATTACCTTATCAATTTTTGTTTGCATCAATCACACTGTCATTAAATTTACAATGCACTCATATTAAGTATATTTTTCTTCACACACACACACACATTTTCAAAATAAACTTTATCACTTAGCAAAAAAGGTCCTCAATATTGTATACCCCTAATTTATAATGCACTCCCCAGTGAATAAAGCAATGTGAATCATATGATTCTTTCAAAAAGTCAGCTCAGAAATACCTGTTAGAAAATATGTTATATAGTGTGTCAGACTATCTAGCAGCTAATAATGTAAAGTACTGAGAGTTTGTAATTTAACGCCTATTTTACACGGGTAGTTTTAATGAAAGGGTTTAGCTTTCGTGTTACACCGTGTTATATAAGCAGTAAACTGACATTGAAAAGGAATTCGGCTCGACCGGGACTCGAACCCGGATCTTTGGTTTCCCAGACCACTGCGTTAACTGAATTCCTTTTCAATGTCAGTTTACTGCTTATATAACACGGTGTAACACGAAAGCTAAACCCTTTCAATGTAAAGTACTGTTAAATTTTTACTTGCGTTCATGTTCATATGCACACTTAGCTTTTCAATATTAATGAGCTGTGTGTTTTTTTCTTTTTTGTTTTTGTTTTTAAGTGTTATGTATATATGTATGAATTGACTTGCTCTACTCTGTAAAGACACGGAACACAATAAAATCTTTAATCTTTAAAAGTGGATGACAAATGCCTACCTGTTATGACTGACATGAGCTCATGAGAATGGAAAAGTTCAAGGATGCGACCACCACACACTCTATGGAAGCCTTTGCTGAAGGCTTGAAACTGAGCATCAATGCTCTTGTTCAAAATGTGGTCCACATACAGCTCCACAAACTCTGCCCTAAAATCATTCACATTTCTAAATTAACATCATTTTATATTGAACAAACATTATTGGCAGATACAACTATGGCACTTACTTGTTTGCTTGAGTGACAGAGATCTTGTCTCCATTTAGCTTGAGGTTTTCCATCTTCACCTCACCATAAGACTCGTAGGTAATGACGAAGTTGAGACCAAAAACTTCCTCAACATCAGGTTCAGCGTAGTCCAGCAAGGTCTGCAAGTTCCTGTACACATCACATTTAGTAAAACAATTGAAACTTATATTTTTTGCTTAGCATGTCACTTACTTTGCAACAGTGGGGGAGAGATGCTGCATATCAGCCAGCTCAATCTTTTCGTTCAACAGTTTCTTGTAGAGAATGAGAGGGAAAGGCAAGTCAATGACTATGAAGTTGTAAATGGCCATGCCCATGATGAGACCTATGATATTGGAAAACAAAGTTGAACCAATTGCCAGCAGACAACATTAAGAGCAGATATTTACCAACTAAGAAGAACCTGGAATCCTCCTCAAATGTGTACTGGTTAAACCAGATGAGGTTGGTCTCAGAACACAAGGTGAACATGCCATACTGGGGATTTAAGACATCTTTCAGCAACACTAGGAAGAACTCCTTTGTCACACCTCCCACGTCTTCAGCCTCTTCTCCGACAAACTTCACCTAAAATAATACATAATGTGTGAGTGTGTATCATCTTTTTATCAATCAACTACTGTATCACAAAGTTCTTTTCTTGCCTTAATTATCAAAGAGTGCCTTTAGTGTTCATCATTTGATTATAACTAGAGAGCGGAAAAATAGTCTCTTTTTTCATCAAAATAGTCTTCAAAATTGAAAAATAGTCTAAAAATAGTCTCTAAAAATAACAAAATAGTCGGGATATAGTCTTTGAAATTTATATAGCTCAATAGTGACTATATTTATTAGTATAACATGTCTGAATTTATCTGTCTCTAAGAGAGTGCCTAAAAAAAAGTATGTTCTAGAGTCTAAAAAAAATTACATCGTTTAGAAATTACTTTGATTAAATAAACAAAAAATCTTCAGATACCACTAAAAACATGATTATTTTTTTCAAGGCGAATTATAAACACAAAATAAAGAAGAGTTGGTACTTAAAAATTTAATTATGTCAAACACGTGAAACACAATCAAATATATAAGTTATTCCACTTTAAAGATAACACGTAAATGTGTAAATGCAAATTTGAATTGAAAATTGTAGTCAAATAAGAAACTTTTTTAAAATTAAAATTATGATTAAATTAACAAAAATTTCGAAAAAAAAATACTCGATTTTTTTTTATAGTGTTCCAACAAAATATGTTGGAAATAAATAATGTAATGTAAAAAAAAAAAAAAAAAAAAAAAAAAAAATGTAAAAGTATGGTTTACTTTTAGCGATTTCCGGTTCAAGTTGGTCACGTTCTATGTTAATTTTACGTTATTTTTGTCAGAAATAGTGAAAAACATCGAAAAAAGGCAAAATAGTCCGAAAAGTCTGGAAAGTCCAAAATAGTCTCGGAGACTAAAATAGTCGCTAAATAGTCTTTTTTTAATTTTGTACATAGGCTTGAAATCGTGTGATTCGTGGACATTTTTAGTAAAAACCCCAATAGTCTCAATATTGACAATAGTCTAAAGACTATTTTTCCGCTCTTTAATTATAACTTATGAAAACGTGATCATAAAATTTTAATTATTAACACGCTTAGAGGAAAATCTACCCCAAACCTACTTTAAAATATTCCAGTTAAGAATATAGCTAAAGCTATGTCGTTAGCTGTTTGGACAGTTCAACTTGCTCTCATGGTAGTTTGGCGTGAGCTTGAGTTACTCTTATCTTGGCATAAATTATTTTACTACATATCTGTAGCCGTGAAAACATTTTATGTAAGTAAAATATCACGTCAAGTAGCAGGCGCAAAAATAAGAGTAACTCGCACTCGCGCAAAACTAGCATGAGCGCAAGTTTAGTTGTGACGTAGGTTCCAGGTCCCTGTAACAGTTTTTGCTCTCAGAGCATTAATAATTAAAAATTTGAGATTATGTTTGCGGAAGGTTTAATAACACGATTATCTCTATTAAAAAAGCCAAAACGGAGTTACAGTTTCTGCCATTTTATGGCGAAAGTAAAATTTTGCATTTTCTATATACCGGTATATCGTTTTTTTTTTTTTTTTTTTTTTTTTTTTTTTTTTTTTTTTTTCATTGGCAACGTAGATATATTAGTTAGTATAGGTTGGCATGCTTTTGAAAACTTTAAATGAAAATGCACTCTGGGTCACTATTTAATTTTTGAGGAACTTCAAAATTTTTTTTTTTTTTTTTGTTATATGTACAAACGATATAATCACTTCAATATCAATTTAAGGAAAAAACCATCGCGGTTAGGATCAATGATAAAGAAAAGGATAGAAAAACCAGCAAGGGCCTTACCACAGTAGAAGTTCTATGGAGAGGTCGAGGTCTTGCATGGCACAGTATAATGTTATAAAAGTTTCTTTATAACTTGAGAGCTTTCGTCATGTGATAATGACATTATCACATGACGAAAGCTCTCAAGTTATAAAGAAACTTTTATAACATTATACTGTGCCATGCAAGACCTCGACCTCTCCATAGAACTTCTACTGTGGTAAGGCCCTTGCTGGTTTTTCTATCCTTTTCTTTATCATTAATCACTTCAATATAATAAAAATTAATTACGTTTTGAAAAAATAATTAGAAAATAGTTGGTAGAGATTAGAGCACGTTGAATTGAAAATTAATAAAATGCGAAAATTCTCTAATTTAAATAGTAAATTGGGACTTATCCTAGTCCCAATTTACTATTTAAATTAGAGAATTTTCGCGCTTTATTAATTTTCAATTCAACGTGCTCTAATCTCTACCAACTATTTTCTAATTATTTTTTTAAAACGTAATTAATACCAACCGCGATGGTTTTTTCCTATATATTATCAATATAATAAAAGGTAACTTTGTTATACAGAACTTTGTGTTTAGGATGAGTAACCATGTAAGAGCAAGTCTACACAATTATAATAAAATTAAACTCATTTTTAAAATAGCAGATTACCTTGAGAGGGCGCTTGAGATCTTTTGTGGTACACATAGTAAGATTGTTGAGGGTGTCACACACCAGATTGGAACGACTCACGATCAGCAACAGTGATTCAATTCCTACTGGCTCAACAGCCTGATTAAATTCCTCAGGCAGCAATAGTACAGCACCATTGCGTCTTCTCCGTGAATCTCTACCAGTGGTGCACATCTAACAAATATTAATAATAAATGCAATGCAACACTTGAGGTACGAAATGTAGCCCCAACAACAGGCACTAGCATGACTTCATGATAGTTACAGTAATGCTGTTCGTAAACCCTGTTCTCTGCACCAAAAATGACGATCGCCTATGGTTATTGAAATGGAATGCGCATTTTTTGGTGCAAGAGAACAGGGTTTACAAACAGCATTAGTGACAGTCTTTGTGTTGTAAATTTGTGCAACTTTCAACACTTATGCTTAACTTATATAAAAAAATATCTACAAAAAAGTTTGACTTACTTGGTACGCTTGATCAGTTTGAAGAAGCACCGCCTTGGCAGGAGTGTCAAACAGGAATGCATAGCTGCATAGGTAGAGGTTTTTCTGAGGAATTTTAACATGATATTCAGAAAAGACACCTAGTTTAAAATTATATGGTTAAAACCAAACAGAAAAGACACCTGGTTTAAAAATTATACAATTAAAACCCAACAGAAATATATATTTCAACAATGATGACATAACGCTACAAAAGCATGTGCAATTATTAATATTTAACAGATTGAGACATGTTTTCATTGCAAGCGGAATGCTCACTATGCTACTTACTGTGGTGCGACGACGTTCAAAGTTCACGATTGAAGTTTTATGCTTGGCATTCTTTCCTCTCTCGGACAGCCACTGAATGTAGTCTGTACGCATATCATACTTGGTTTGCAGCTCAGGCATGTAGAATGTGTCATAGGGCACTTTGAGCCCTGCAAGGTGATTCAACATCACCAAGTCACGTAACATATCAAGAGCAGCCTCCAGGCAGCCATCCTGCAGTTCATAGCACTGCAGAGATAAAAAAATACTCCATTACTTGCTTGACAATAACATGACATCAATCATTGTTGTGGTTGACAATCCAATATCAAACCCCACATCACTATCTACTATACTCACATTTAAGCCATGTCTGTGTGGATTAGGTTGTGGTTGCGACATGATGTACTGTACAACATTTTTGTACACTCTGATGAGCTTCTCAAAGTAATCTTGAGATGCACGGCACCACCAGTTTCCTGCAAATCATACAAAAGTTATTGCTTTAAATTAAGAGGTTACAAAACAAGCTATATACAAAGTTATACTACACAATTGTCAAAATAAGATGAGAGGTTATTTGAACTGGAAGCTCCCCCTGTTCTATGATTCTAATCAAGATATATATCAAGATATGGGAATAAAATTTAACACGTATTATCTTCAATATTACATTGATCACCTGTAAAATTTTGGTGTTTATCTGGGGGAAATTGTTTGAGAAATAGAGGTGCATCCAGTTGTAAAAATGTCTGATCTAGTTTTGGCCTCAGTGTACCTTGCATCTTTTATCAATAATTAAAATAACAATAAAATGTGGGATTAAAACTCTTGGCCAAAAAATAGACAAAAAAGGATATTTGATGTTGTGAAGTACCAATAATCAATCAATCATCAATGTTGTGATGCTGTATCAATTACCAATAATCAATTAAGTCAAACGCAGACAAACCTACTAGATAAACATGCGAGTGCACATTATTTCTATTTATACATTATTGTGTTTTTGATTCAGTGTGTATTTTGATAGGTATGTACACGTGTATGTAGCACTCGTCTATACTTGAAAATTTTATCCAAAGTTCCAATTGATTACATAAATTAGAGAATTTTTGAGTTTTATTAATTTCAATTCAACGTGCTCGAATCTTTCTTTCACTATTTAATTTTAATATTTTAACATATTGTATGCATTA
Source organism: Ecdyonurus torrentis (assembly GCA_949318235.1). Lineage (NCBI taxonomy): Eukaryota > Metazoa > Arthropoda > Insecta > Ephemeroptera > Heptageniidae > Ecdyonurus > Ecdyonurus torrentis. The sequence goes on from OX439127.1 coordinate 57,848,990, forward strand.
CAGTGTATAAATATTGAGGGTGCTTTATGAAATTTATATTTTAATCTTTAATGACATAACATATCGATCTTGTTGCGAAAAAAAGGCCTATCTCGTATTTTGTCAGGGGAAGCAAACGGCCTATCTCGTTTTTTGTCAGTGGAAGCAAAAGGTCTATCTCGAGCGCCATCTCCATAAAGTTTGGAAATGAGATAGGCCTTTTGCTTCCACTGACAAAAAACGAGATAGGCCTTTTGCTTCCCCTGACAAAATATGAGATAGGCCTTTTTTTCGCAACAAGATTGGTATGTTAACTGAGGTCTTCTGCTGCAATGCAAGCTATTTTGCTAGTGCTGACTTTAATTTTTTTTGGCTAAATTATGGCACTTTATACTTATGGGTACTTTTTGATTAGCCTCATAGCCATCCAAATGGCTTCATGGGTCCTAACTGCTCTTTTTCTTACATGCTGTTTGCGTTCAAAGGTAGCTGAAATTTTTACTTTTACTTTTTTTTTTTTTTTTTTTTTTTTTTTTTTTTTTGCTTCAGAAAATTACGGTTAAATCTTATACCTGCATAATCTATTGTAACTAAAGAATTTTAAAACCTCGGTCAGCAATTTTCTAGCGCAAGGCTTTTCTATACTAAAAATTCATCTACGAACTTCTATCACTTCGCTTTAAAATTCTGATTGGTCAGCATATCAAAAGCATAAAGGCGTAGAACACCTTGAACAAAAAAGATGCGTAATATCCTAACAAACCTGAAAATCAACGTTGATTAGGCCGGAGTCATTGATTTCTAATTTATTTTCCATTCACAAAATGCCGCTGCCGGTCACTGACGTCACAGTTCGCCCGGTTTACTTGCGCGTGGACCAGGGGGAGCTGTGACGTCAGTGACCGGCAGTGGCATTTTGTGAATGGAAAATAAATTAGAAATCAATGACACCGGCCAAATCAACGTTGATTTTCAGGTTTGTTAGGATATTACGCAACTTTTTTGTTCAAGGTGTTCTACGCCTTTAACATAAGCTTTCTGAAAAGCTTAACGGAAAGAAAATTGCGCAAAAGGTTTGGCAGGAAATAAAGATTAACATCAGCCTGAATTTAAGCACCAAACCATGTAGACATTACATAGGAGAACCCTTGGTATACTATTTTATTAATCAAATGTAACATTCAGAACATAATACATTCACAGCATTAGAAAATAGACCATCCTTTCTATATTTTGCAGCCTAGAGCCTGCAGTTATTAATGTGCCCAATTGTTTTACATCACATAATTTGGTATATGATGTGCTCTCCAATTATTGTCATTACTTTCTTTCCTTTAATTTGAGATGTAAAAAAAAAAAATAAATAATAATAGGCCTAATAAAAAAATCCGTCAATTTAATTATGTATGAATATAGGCCTACTGTATATGTAATATATAAAGGGAAATGTATTACACAAGTGAACTGCATTATAATACCCACCTACAATAGTACGAGCTCTTTTATTGAGCTTGAGGAAAGCTTTGCAAAATACGGACTGCAGCTTCACATAATGACGGCAATTCTCAAACTCGTGATAGTACGGCAAGAGCATGTACACTCGCAAGGCTTCCACATCAGGTGGCGTTGGCCTCAGTGATGGTAACATGCCGTCTGTGATACTTGTGAAGATCTGAAACATTAGGCAACATGTGTCCAGTAAAACAAAGCACATATAACATCCTCCCGACCCAGCCAACAATGCAGTATATCGACAATATCAATTAGCATCAATATATTTTACATTAAATAATAATAACTCAATTGTATTCTATTTTCCCTTTAAAACTGTGTTAATATTATAAAAGTGTTGCATCAACTCCCATTCCTACGAAAAGATAGGCTTTAACAATTTAGCATTTGCAATGGTAAGGAATATTTAATCGTACAAAAATTAGCAAATAGAAAGTTGGTTTCAAGAAACAATAATACTATACGTGAATTGAGTGTCAATACATACCACTTGTAAGATGGTAGCATTCTCCACCACACTGATATGTTGAAATGCAGCAGTGACTACACTCAGATCAACTCCCATGTGACGAGAAGTGCAGCACAGATGAGCATCACCAGCCAACAAGAAAGACCCATTCCAGCAGGCCAGGCTGGCAAACACTACCTCCAAGTAGCTATAATAAAAACAATGTCATTAGTACAAATAAATCATATCTTTATTGCAAAACAAATAGTCAACGGGCCCTATCCCTGAATCAAAATATTAAAGTCAATTTAAGGAAAAAACAAAAAAAAAAACAAAACAAAAAAATCGCTGTTAGGATCAATAATAATAAAAAAATATATAGAATTACCAGCGCTGGCCTTACCACAGCAGAAGTTCTATGGAGAGGTTGAGGTCTCACGTGGCACAGAGTTTTAGTTAAAAAGACCAGCGACCGGAACCGGTTCCTGTTCCGAGAACTGCTGAGAACTGCTTTATTTGAGGCGGTTCCGAGAACCGGTTCCAAAGAACCTCTTTTTTGGAACCGGTTCTTAAGAACCGCCTTTTGAGAACCAGTTCTGGGAACTGGTTCTTGAGAACCGCCCTTTGAGAACTGCTTTTTCAGAACCGGTTCTTAAGAATCGCCTTTTCAGAACTGATTCTAGGAACCGGTTCTTAAGAACCGCCTTTTCAGAACCGGTTCCAAAGTACCGCTCATTCAGAACCACTTTTCAAGAACCGCGGTACTTAAGAACCGCAAATATTAGAGGCAGTTCCGGTCCCTGATAAAGACTTTCATAACCGAGAGCTTTCGTCATATGTTAATGACAATATCAATCAAAGAACATATTTGCTTGAGTACATCACTGAGCAATACAAGACAACATGATAATGATAAGACACCATAATAATGACAAATTTAAAAGAAAAGGATAGGAGAAACAAACCAGCAAGAGCCTTACCTATCCTTTGCCATCAAATTTATTATATCTAACCGAGATGGTTTATTTTCCTTAATACATCTCAATAATAATAATAAAACTTCTTATTCTTCTTCTTCTTTTTTATTTATTTATTTATTATTTTTTTTAATTTTATCGATTTGTTAATACTAATTGTAATATAAATTTATAAATTGTGTAATAATCACTTCATCTTTGTTTCTCTCTCTCTCTCTCTCTCTCTCTCTCTCTCTCTTTCTCTCTCTCTCTCTCCCTCTTTCTTGTATAATTTGTAATTATGACTTTGATTCAACACGAGCTAAATGCTCTCTGAAGTTGACTAAAAAGACTAGACCGCTGAAATTTGCATTTTTTTGTGTGTGCAATATGTGTGTGTATGACCAAAGCTATCAGTTATGAACATCTTTATAACTAAAACTCTGTGCTACGCGAGACCTCAACTTCTCCATAGAACTTCTACTGTGGTAAGGCCCTTGCTGGCAATTCTAGCCTTTATTATTATTATTATTATTGATCCAATACATTCAAGACCGAATAAAAGTGCGAAGTGGTTAACATATTATTTTATAAATAAGCATAATATAATTTTTGGTGAATTAATTTATAATTCCTATAGGATTGACCTTAATTAAATAATAATGTTAATTGAAATATATCAATTGCAGGCATGCAACTTGCCTCAGCAGATCTTGGTCCACCATTTCATTGGCAGACACATTCACTAGCTCAGCGATCTTGAGTGGCAGGAAAGTAAGCACCTGGTTATGTTCTGACACCAGACGATAGTCTTTGCTCACATGATCCTGAAATGAGGGGGGAAATTAGAACTTGATGCAACTTAACAGCAAAATACAATCAATTACCTTGCGCTCGACTACTGTTGCAAAGCTTTGGTGACCACCTGCATAAATTCCCTCCAAAATTGTTGGGACCTCATCTACCTCCATTGCATCATTTGTCTCAGTGGAACGAGCTTGTCCTGAAGCATGGAGTTTTACTTGCTGCAACAAGAAAATAATAATAACAAAGGATTTATGGGTTGTCCGTCTGTCTGTCATACCACTGGGAGAGCTGACATGTTATAGCTTTGGTTTCCAAGTTGTCCACATATGTTTAGACCAAAAGCATACAGACGTCCTGTAGAGGCAACGTAAGCCAAAGTGTGGCGACGACCAGTAGCCACTTGGGTGACAGTGCTGCCCATAAGCTCAATCACCTTACGAGGAGCAACCTCATTATGGCAGTCTCCATGACCCAGTTGTCCATGCATCCCGGCTCCGCAAGTCAATACACCTCCGTCCTAAGTACAAAACATAAAAAAAGATATGCAGTTAACAATACAATGAGAAGCACACTTTAATTTACCTTGGTAAGGAAGACGGAAAAATCTTCTCCACATTGAATGTATTTGACATGCAGAGACCTGAGATCACGCAGCTGACAAGGAGCATAATGGTCCTTTTCATCACTTGTACCCAGTTGACCACATGAATTCTTGCCCCAAGTAAAAACAGCCCCTGAAAATTTAAGTTTATTATATTTACCCTATATATTTTTAATGCATGCACAAACAAAGTTTAATTAAGTGCAAATACTTTTTCAAATATAAATTGGCTTGCATGCATATGACACAAAGCCAAGATAAACTTCCTTACCTGACTTTGAGACAGCAAAACTGTGTGAGCCTCCACAAGCAATCCAAGCAATAGGGATACCATCCAAGGCTTTGATTTTCAGAGGTTCCATGGCAAACTTAGGTACTTCATTACAGATGCCCAACTGACCATAAGCATTGGAGCCCCAGGTGTACAGCTCTCCATCTGAACAATCATTTCAATGGTAATGCTCTTGCAATGTATACAACAAATTAATGTTTCATTCAAAATAAAGGCAACAATGTTAAAACAAAATTTATCTTACATACATGTACATTAAGCAAAGGGAAAAAATGAACTGTTTGATATGATTTTAATAAATAAAAATACGATAGGAGACACATAGATTTGGAAAATTGGAGAAAGGGAGTTGAGCAGTAGCTGATCAAGGGAAGAGACTAAGCCAGCCCTAAACTGAGCAAACACATAGCAAGCATTATGTACCAAGCAATGTACACACACACACACACATCAATTGTATGGGGCAAGTATAATTATGAAATCAAATTGAATTTGAAATACCTGAATCAGATAAAAACCAGAAAAATTTCCAAATAAAAAAATAATAATAAAAAAATAAACAGCTCTAAAGTATTATTCACATGATGTGCAAATTTAACTTGTGCCAACGGGCGTTACAAAGCTGGAACAATGTAAACAAATGGAGCCATTCACATTGTTTTTCAAAATTATATGTGAACGGCTCCATTTGCTTACATTGTTCCAACTTTGTAGTGTGCGTCGACGAGCGTCAAATTTACGCGTCATGTGAATAATACTTAAAGGCGTAGAGCACCTTGAACATAAAAGTTATGTAATATCCTAACAAACCTGAAAATCAACTTTGATTTGGCAAAAGTCATTGATTTCTAATTTATTTTCTAATCGCAAAATGCTGCTGGCGGTCACTGACGTCACAGCTCGCTTGTTTTATGCGCGCAAAAACTGGGCGAGCTGTGACGTCAGTGACCGCCAGTGGCATGTTGTGAATGGAAAATAAATTAGAAATTAATGACTCCGGCCAAATCAACTTTGATTTTCAGGTTTATTAGGATATAACACAACTTTTTTGTTCAAGGTGTTCTACGCCTTTAACACCCATCTAAAAAATATATTGTTTTACAAAACAACAGTTATAATACAAGTTGTAGAAATCAGAATGGAATAACAAAAGTTATTTGTAGGAATATGTTAATTTAGGGGGGAAGAAAAGAGGAAAAAATAAAAGAAAGAAAGAAAGAAAGAAAGAAAGAAAGAAAGAAAGAAAGAAAGAAAGAAAGAAAGAAAGAAAGAAAGAAAGAAAGAAAGAAAGAAAGAAAGAAAGAAAGAAAGAAAGAAAGAAAACTGTTACTAGTATGTCAAAATATTTGTGTTCACCTATGTTCAAATCAATCCTTCATACATAAACAATTATTTACTGATTTTCTAAAAATCAGACAAATATAACAAAAATTAGGACTCCTTTATGTATACCTATATAATATAATCATTTACAGGCCTGTGTATTTTCTACAATCCCTGTGCATAAACTATTCGAAATATAGTTTACTATATATTGCGTGAAATTAATTAATAATAGAAAAATAGTAAAAGAGATTAGAGCATGTCGAATTGACAATTATCTAAACAACAAGATTCTCTGATTTATTTAGTTAATTTGAATCAAATGTTCTAGCAAAGACAGTTGCTAGATTTTTTTTATTAGAATACTGTAGATGTTAAAAGGATAGGGATACTGCGACAGTATAAAATAAGTAATAATATGTAATAAATAAGAGGATCGTTACGTTTTTATTAATTTTCAATTCAATGAGCTCTAATCACTCTCCTGTTTTAGTATTATTAATAATTGTTTTAATAACATCTAATATATCAACTGCAATGTTTTCTTCTTCTTTTTCATTTATATTATGTAAAAATATGGAAGGCTCAAAATGATACATACTGTTAGTAAGAACCAGGCAGTGGTGAAACCCACAAGCAACTTGAACCACATTATGTTTAGCAAGTGATTTCATAAGCGTAGGCTTCTGTCCATTCAATGTCCAGTGCACTTGGCCTTCCACAATCTCCCCCCAGCAGTACACCTGGCCCCACTCATTGACTGCCACTGAGTGGGAAGCTCCACAAGCAACATTCTTGGTGGCAAATGCATTCAAATCATCCAGTTTCTCTGTCAATCATGATAAAAAAAATTAAAAATATAATTTATAATGGAAAGTAGAAACATACATATAACGTCAATTTTGAGAGTAATAATAGCAATTAAAACTAAAGGCTATTTTTATTTATTTTTATTTTTTATTTATTTTTTTTAATAGGTATAAATTGCAAAATTGCAAAAGTGCTAAACAAATTTTCAGCATGAAATGCTTTTAAAAAAAACACTTGCTTTTCTTTCCATTGATCAAGACAAAAAAAAGTAAACTCACGCAATTTTCTATAGCTCTGCTTGTTGTGACCCAGCTGTCCATAGTCGTTACTACCACACGAGAAAACTCGTCCGTCACTCATAACGACAACGCTGTGTTGGAGACCACAGGCCACTAAAAAAATAATGCAACTACATTATAGAAACTACCTTCATTGTTTAATAAATACTAAGCATCAATTGTATATTACAAGCAAGCAATATCATAGCTTAAACTTAAGGGGGCCAGAGTTGATTGCTTTGTTTCTTGCACTACCTTGCCACACAGAAGATGACTCAGCAAAGGGCACTCCCCGAGGAACATTGATATGCTCCTCCTCAATGCCACCAAGCCCCAGCTCTCCATGGGTAGAGTTACCCCAACACTTCAACATTGTTTGGCCAGGAGAAAAACAATGTCCGACTTTTCTGCAACAATGACAACACACACATATCAGCAAGAGAGAGAAAAAGCTCACAACGAAAAACTTTTAAATTCAACTCTAAACATGTGAGATTTAGAGCCTCTCCACATCTTGCAGGGATAATTCGTTACCTTGCAAATTTTACGGTAAAAGAAAATGCATATTTATATTTTAATTGTAGTTTTACAGTACTGGTACAATTTTCTTATAAAAATGTGATTTGCAAATAGTTAGCATACTATTTTATGATAAATGTTTGACTGTTATCTAAAACATTTTCCACGCAGTATCCTAAATTGTAAGGAAACATAATATTATGCATTCATTTTAATGGAGTGTGCATTTGTTCCAATAATAATTACATTACATAAAAAATATATTACATTATAGTTTGTTCTGCAGTCTAGGGAGTTTCTTTAACAATTATTGGTTGCCCCCCCCCCCCCCCCCCCCCCCACCAATGGACACATTCACTGGTTGATCTTGTTTTTAAGCCTATAAAAAAATGAGTCGTTGAGCTGTTGTGTTAAGTTTTAGTCATTCATATCGGGTTTAAAGTTCTAAACGAAGAAAGAACAATGATCAACCTTACATATAAGCATCGTAAACAGGTAGTGACATCATGATCAGATGTTCTTAAGGTACTACTTTAGGGTAGGAGTGCATTATTACTATTATGATTTTGAATTAAGTTCATCAGGCTGCTGTACCCAAAAATGAAATCCAACAAATGTAACTCAAAAACTCTTTATGTGTACAAAACTTATATGTATACTACCGGTATATTTTTATATGGACAAGAAAAGAAATATTTAAGGACATGCAAATTTAAACATAATTTTATTACAAATATCGACTATTTATTTTGAAATTTTTATACTTTTCATGTGCATCGGTTATAGTTTAGCAGCTTAGATGCACAAAATAACTTACCTCCTAACTATGCAAAATAAAGCCTTTGTGAGAACACACCGTATATCATCACTGGTGGGGGGGAACCATTTAAAAGACAAGGGCCGAGGTTAACTCAAAGTCCCAAATAGACTTGACATTGCTCAAAACTCTCATTTTCAACACATTTCAAAGTATAAATAATTCATTGGCTTTCAAGTTGTCTTGTTTTATGAACCACCATCTTTAAAATCAAAACAAAAACTTTGAATCTCTAAAAAAATATGTCATCGTTTAAAATGCTATGCAACGTAATACTTAATCACGCGTTCACATATTATATATGTATGTATGTATGTATATAATATATACATACACACACACACACAAATTATATTTACTTATATACATACCAGTACAACGTAAAATATAATACATAAAACCGATAATATAGCCTGCAACAAAATATTGTAAGCAAGCGTATGAAAGTACGCGTAATAACGTAAAATGATAATAAGACATCATAGAGAAAACATACAGATCGCCCCTCGTACTGATGGACGAAAAGTTTCTAATAATATAAGCAGGTACATACATACCTGGTGCAAACTATTACATATAATTAATAATAATAAATGACGTATGCATAATCAAGATTACACATTATACATACGAGATTCCGCGCAAGACGGCGAGAATTATGTATCGGAACCTAAGCCGCCCTGAAAACTTTCCTACATTGTGCCGTTTTATTTCGTTTTTATCTTCCCTTTAACCACTACACTCTGGCCAAAACAAGGTCGTCCCGCCAAAAGCTGTATCCGCGGTGCTAAACCAACCAGAGAGCGTGTTATAAACCTACTAGCCAATCACAGTTGACTTACCATTGTTAATTACAACGTATCCGCTCGAACTAGTATTGGGAGAAGTGTACTCCTATGTAAACCTATTGTCTTCGTTTTCCACTAATTTGTTACTACAGGCACCGGCCTCACTGTCATTAAATCCATCTTCATTAACGTTCACCACGTGGAGAGCGCGCAGAAGAGGACAAATTGACCATAGTTCATAAAGTGACTTGGAAATGGTGTAGAGGCGTATCGGGCGACATTCGTTTCGGGGCTGTTCTGCACACATTTACCACAGATCTTGGATGTGGACTTCTTCATAATCGATTTTACTGTTCCGCTCAGAAAGATCCGAAACGGTTTGGTTTAAATCTCAAGGAGGAGCCTCGACTGGTCAAATTGCCGCCATGAGGCAAGAGCCGCGACTGGATTGCATTCATGTGCAATGAGCATGATGTGACCCCCACGTCCCACGAAAGTGTGGGCCAGTAAAAAAATGTTAATCATATTATACATACACGCGTATGTATGCAAAATAACATACACAACACTTTTATTTAAAAAGTTTTGTCAACATTTTGAGTCATGTCAAGTGTACATACTAGCACAAACTGTTCACTCTGTGTATGTACATATGTATATATTTGTACACACAAAAGCAACAACTGTGTGCATTTATGTTTAATAAACAAAATATAAATAATAAAGACTTCAAAGTGGGATACATAGTACATTATGTATACATACATAATACAATTGCTGTTGTTCTCCTATGTATGAACCCTGCAATTCATTTTTGTTTAACATGAAAACCTGTTACCTGTGTATAAACCATCTTATTTTAAGGAACAAGAAACATATAATAATAAAAATCAATGAGAAAGGATTTTGGATTTTATGTACAAAATATAATATTAAGACAGAATCTTCGCAGTTCGCAGAACAAGAAACCTGTGCAAAAAAAAAAAAAAAAACTCAAGGTCGTGTGCACATGCACAATTTATCCAAACAATTTTCAGGATACTGACGTTTTCCTTGTATAATATAATGCTTCATGTACAAACAAAAATTTAGACTCTTAAAATACACGACATATCAGTTCTATACCTGCTAAATTTGTTAAATGTGAGTCGTTATTGATCGAGATTAAACCACACCAACCATCTCTTCAGTAAATTCTCCATATTTGAAGCAAAATTGTAACAAATGACGAACGACTACAATAATGTGCGCAATCGCGCATGCGCAAGGAGCGCTACTGGAACCGCGTTTAAATTGAAATTAGAAATAAATATTATATACATATCAAAAAAGATAAATAATCATATATGGATTCAATCACCTCGTTTCTTCAATATATTCTCTATTCTCACTCGAAGCTTATATCAATTTAGATCGCTGTCCTATTTGACCCAGACCCAAAAGTCAAACGAAGGCAAATTGACTACTATATAATATATTACATACATACATACATATCATGACGCTATATATAGCTATAGTCCCTTTCGCCTCCCAGTGATACCTCCACAACTTTCTATCCTGACATATTTCTCTGGCTTAACATTTCAGATTCATATCTTGTTTCATACACTTTTCTTTTACATCTCATACAACGTACATTCTTATTTTTCAAACATTTTCCAACCACTTCAGACCATGATGTTTTAGGTCTGCTTCTATCTCTCCTTCCATATCATCCACACTCTGCTATATGGAATACCCCGAATACCTGTTTTGCCGTGTTTGGTCTCAACATGACCAAATCACCGAAGCACACTACTGCTCTCATACTCCTCAGTCACCATTTCTTTCACTCCACATTTCTCCATCACCCAAGTATTCCTTACCTATCTAATCTTGTTTTCTACCACATATACAGCTTTCACAAAAATTTATACGTCTACTTCTCATTGGTCGATCATTTCAATATTTCCACACCTTGCTCTGTTCAGTAAAAACTACCACGTATTAATTTCTCTGAAAAAAGCTGTACATAGACTTCTAAGAAAACTCATACCAACTGCACACACCCTACTCATATGCCTATTCTGACATATATACCCATGATTCAGAATTCAGAACCATATGGTTCTGAATCATAGGTATGTCAGAATAAGATTGTTGGGAGTAAGACAGAATTATACACTGTAAGTTTTGCTTTGTCTGATAAAGCATCACTCTTGTCCAATCCTGCCATGCTGCCAACCACTTTCCTACCTGCTGCCACTCTCCTCTCAATTTCCACATCTATACTTCCATTCTCTTGAAATACTCTGCCGAAGTAAACACTCTTTCACTCTTTCCAGCTTTTCACCACTCAGTTTGATCTCATTTCCATCATCATTTTCTCCCCCAAATACCATTACTTTAGTCTTCTCAACATTTATTCTCAAATCCATTTGTTTTGTACTTTCTTTCAATCTATCAATCAATTCTTGCAGTGGATCCTCACTCTCAGCTACCAACAAAACATCATCAGCGTACAACAACAGCCACACTATTAACAAACCTAAGTTTACTCCACTTCCATACTTTTCAGCCTGGTATACCTACAAATGATAGCATCAGAATTATTTGAAAACGAAATAAAATAATAAATTCAAAGACAAGATTATATTTAAGTACTATGTGAAATATATAAGGAAAAACTGACTTTGCAATGGTTTTATTAATAATATACAAAGATTTGACATAAAAACACATTTTTCAAATCAAATCTTTTTATTACTCTAGTTATTGAAATCTTTGACCAATAAATTTATTCACACTTTTAATTTAACAGGAAAATAAATGTCATTTCAATCATATGGCTATACCGCTACAATATTAATATTACTAATAATATTACTTATTATCATCAGCTTATCATATAATTTAAAATAAAGTTGATAATAATGTTGTTCGTAAACCCTGTTCTATGCTCCTAAAATGACGATCAACTTTGTTTATTCAAATAAATGGAATGCACATTTTTTGGTGCAAGAGAACAGGTTTTACAAACAACACTATTATTATTCATGTTCTACAAATCTCAACTTCAAAGGCAATTCTAGGCAGTCACGTAGCAAACTTGAACTGTGGCTTCAATACCACAGGAGTTAGGAGTTTAAGGCGCTTCAACACGAGCTATGCTCTCTGAAGCAACGGTTATATGTGACATATGAAATGAATATGTTTGTAATCTATGTGTTTTAAATAAAAAAAATAAAATAAAATAAAATAAAATAAAATAAAATAAAATAAATAAATAATGCATTTCAAGCACAGGAGTTAGGAGTTTAATGCATTTCAAACACTGACACTTTTATATAACAGCATTTATTATTGTATTTTTTAAAATAATAATAATATTAAAAAAAAAAAAAAAAAAAAAAAAAAGAGAGAAAAGAAAGAAAGAAATGATAATATTTCACAAATAAACTTTTGTCTTTACATAAAAGCTTCTTGAAACCTTTCCATACAATTATTAGTTATATTTATACATGTTCGAGAACTAGTATTCTCATAGCACTCAACCACACACTTTTATAGAACTGTACCCAATTTTTTTTTCTTTTTTTACTATTAGATTTTCATTTGATTTGTAACAACAGAAGAAAGTTTTAAGTGACAAAACGTAAAAAGAGATATTTACCCCCATTACCTGCAGGTTTATTTTTAATGAGGCCATTTTATAAAATGTATGCAGTTGCCACAAGAATGTAGCTTTACACACTTCAATGATATTCTCTGCAGAACAAGTACTGGAAAATTTAGCCTATTTAATAATGTAAGCTTTTTCTATTAATATTTCCTGCAAAAAGAAATATCACTACAATGTCGTTACATAATTATCACTGCACCGCTGTCAATTGACTTATTATTTAGTACTTTCATTTTTTTTTTTTTTTTTTTTTTTAATTATGATTGACCACTGCAGGACAAGGATAATGCTCACTTATGGACACCAAATGTTCATTGAATGAATTTTAGTGCCTCTAAATTGTAACAATTTTTTTTTTTCTCATCATTGTGAAATTTTAACACAGGCTTTGCCAAAATTAAAAATTACACCAAAACAAATCCATATTCCTTAATGTAGATCCATTAAATTTTCAATTGTAATTGCAAAAATAAACTTTTGTTAATTTACTTATAAACTGCAATAAATGTATATACTGTAGAATTATGTTAGTGCTTACTAATAGTGCTCTCAATATAAAGTCTCATTTTGAAATCTGGATAAAAATGTCCTTTAATGACCACAATCCAAATTATTCAACTCATATTTTTTTTTTCTGTTTTAGATCTAGATCAATAATCTGGATACGTAGGAAAATACCCCTTGATCCTTGAAATATCCTTTGATTTTATTTTTGAAGCCCAACTCCTGGAAAGGGATTAAAAAAAACTAATCTGTTATTTTAATCTGGATAGTAAGATGTGGATTTAAAGTAGATAATTTTGAAGTATTTTAAATGTGTTTAAACCCACAAAATGTAGTGTCTGTCAAGCCCTTTATCCAAACCAAAGTAGCACTATTTAGTTCAGGCTGGCAACTTTTTAATTTTGTAACCTGATTTGATAAGAAAACAAATAGTAACATAAAATGAAAATATTATATTGTTGGTATAAAACAAGTATCTACGTCTATGTAAAATAATTCACTGTCTTCCACATATAATTTAATACATAATTAAGCATGTCACATTGGATCCCATGTTATATCTGCAGTGAGTATTTAGGTTGGAATCATTCTTGCAAGGATAAAAACTCAAATAAAGTGTTCAATGAAGTTGGAGAAGTTGAGCTAATCACCATAGAGACATAGCTTGAGCGGAGCCAACACTCCTAGCTCAACAAGTTTCGTATTTCTTTGTGCATGTGACACAGGAAGTCTACATATGAAGCAGAGCCATCAATGCCACGATCCTCTACCAAGAAATGTTTAAACACCACTTCAAGCTTGTCACGTTGTGGAATAATGGTCAACTGGAAAAATAATAATAATAATAAGAAGAAGAAGGAGAAAAGAAAAAAAAAATATAATAAGAATAAATACATTGCATCTATTTTGATACTAACAATTTTTAATAAAGAAAGTTACCTTCATGGAACGTGGACGTTGTGATCGCACAGTTTCTATGATAAGTCTCAATCGATGAGAGATTGGATTATCCAAGCTGGGCAGGGAGGTGCGGTCAATGTCTATCTTAGCAGCTAAGTGGTCACCAAACACAGAATGAGACCATTCCATGGACACATTACTTCCCACCCACAGGAACATATGTATGCCATTTTCTAAGAAACACAAACATATATTGAAAATAATTTTCACAGCACAGCTAAAAACAACAACAACAACAAAACAACAACTTGCCTAGTAAGTAGACTCCATCATCACGTAATTTGTCTGATGAACATCTGATGGGATCTGGCAGAATAAAGTTAGAATTTGGATCAATATCATGCACAGGCAGGAGGCGAGGGTAGAAAAATACCACAGATGATGGGATATCCATTGTACTCACAACGCTCATTACAAATGAACGATCATCAAGCGACATGTCAGAACCTGCACAAAAACATAAATTAAAACATCTTCTGCTTATTTTACTTTGCAATTTGCTTCAATGAGAACACTTATACAATAGGTCAATATGCACACTGGCTCCCAAGAAATCTGATTGCACAAATCTGGTTCCAAATGGTATTTCAACTCCTGCTTTAGTGAAGTCTCAAGGGACCCAAATATACAAGACTTCGCTAAATCAGGAGTTTACTGTTGATGTTGTTGCAAACAATATGTGTATCTCGTTTTTTGTCACGGTTAGCAAAATGTGTATTCTGTTTTTTGTCACGCGAAGCAAAATGTCTATCTTGTTTCTGAACGTTAAGTAGATGGCGCTCGACTTACACATTTTGCTTCGTGTGACAAAAAACGAGATACACATTTTGCTAACCGTGACAAATAAAGAGATACACATTTTGCTTACCATGATAAAAAGCAAGATACACATATTGTTTGCAATAACATCGATATGAGGAAACTTTAATGTAAGTGGTCAGATTATTTCAGGGCCATTGTGCAATATTGACTTACAAAACACATTTCATTCAAAAGTTAATGATTTCACTCATTACAAAATTATTAATAATAAGGATACAACAGGTAATAAAACTATTCTTGTAATAAAATTACCTCCAGAGATGGCATCACTTTTAAGAATACAATTCACATAAAGGGGTAGCAACTTCATACATTCAGGTAGAATAAGTTGTCCAGCTGATGAAGGACTTGCACAATTCTTACGATAGCATGCCAGCATCTGAGCACAGCGATTAACAAGAGCATCTTTGACTGGCTTTGGTGAGTGTTCAAGCAATTTCACTACAGCTGAAAAAGAAAACATACTTGCATAATTTATTGTCTCCTAACTCATTTTGTATACAATATCGATCTTGTTGCGAACAAAATGTCTATCTCGTATTTTATCACGCGAAGCAAAGTATCTATCTCGTTTTTTGTCAGCGTAAGCAAAATTTCTATCTCGCTCCCGAACGTTATGGAGATGGCGCTTGAGATAGACATTTTGCTGATGCTGACAAAAAACGAGATAGACATTTTGCTTCGCAACAAGATCGATATGATAAAAATAACATTATCTGAATTATTTACATTGCTTAGCAAAGAAGTTGACGATTGTATCCAGGTCACAGCCTCGATACAGATCAGCCATCTGCACACATGTCTTGAGTGCAAGATTGATAATACGCAAGCGACGTTGACCACCACAGGATGTATACAGCAGGGCGACTTGTATAAACACTCCTTCTTCTTCTGTCAACTTGTCATCATGTTTGATTTCTACAGCAACAGCCTGGAAAAAACAATGCCAGATGTCAAAAAGCTGCCTTGCACAACAAAGTACAGCCTACAAGTTTTATCTATTGACTTACTTTGTCACTGTCAATACTAGCAAGCTCCATATCAGTAGTATTTGCCATAAAGAAATGGCCGTAGAAATCAGTAGGTCGAACTCCAGTGGATGTTCTTACACGCATTATAGCATCAAATGCCACATTGCGACTAACATTACGTGTGATATCTGCAATCAGTCTTGGACCATCTATATCAGCCTGCAATAACACAAATAATATATTGATTAATTATTATTATTTAGCAGAGTAAATTGGCAAATTGACGAGAGAGAGAGAGAGAGAGAGAGAGAGAGAGAGAGAGAGAGAGAGAGAGAGAGAGAGAGAGAGAGAGAGAGAGAGAGAGAGAGAGAGAGAGAGAGAGAGAGAGAGAGAATATTCTAACCAGAAGCAAAAATAAAATGCAAGAAGTGTTATAAATTGCAAAGGGGTATACAACTTAGCAATTTATAAACACTTGTCGTGTTTAATTTCACACCATGTAGGAATATTTTCTCTCTCATGCCAGGCATTCCTGGCAATTAACAGCTCAATTGTGCAATTATCAATTTTTCAAAGTGCTATTCTACTATCTTTTTATCAATAAATTATTACAAAGTCAATATCTATTCTTAAAGATTACCAACAAGTGTCTCACTTGATGCAAGTGTAAATCTTAATGGCACAGATAAAAAATATATATAAAAATAGAGGTGTTCACTAGTCATGATGTTTTGAAGATTACTGCCTTCAAACATCTTCAACTTAAAGGCGTAGAACACCTTGAACAAAAAAGTTGCGTAATATACTAACAAACCTGAAAATCAATGTTGATTTGGCTGGATTCATTTATTTCTAATTTATTTTCCATTCACAATATGCCGCTGGCGGTCACCGACGTCACAACTTGCCCGATTTACACGCGCATAAAACATGCGAGCTGTGACGTCAGTGACCGCCAGCGGCATTTTGTTAATGGGAAATAAATTAGAAATAAATGACTCTGGCCAAATCAACGTTGATTTTCAGGTTTGTTAGTATATTACGCAACTTTTTTGTTCAAGGTGTTCTACGCCTTTAAGGAAATATTTGTGCAATATGTGCCATAAAATTTTTCACTTAGCTGCAAATACCTTAGTGTGCAGGCACTTGTTGACATCTCTCTTAGTTTCTTTAATTAAGTATTATCATAATATTCAGTAAGGATTTCCCCAATATATTATTTAATAACAAAATATTTAATAAAAGGGAGGGGGGGGGGGTAAATATTGGAAAATTTGTAGAAATAAAACAATTTCTTATGCAGGCCAAAATTAAACACACGTAAACATGTAAAACAGGGGAATGTATATTCCGCTCATATTACACAAATATGCTCAAGCAGAAGAATTATGAGTGGCTAGTATATACCCTTGTAATATGCTCTATGCACTATACTATGCTTTAAATTTTGGCCTGTTTTCTCGCTCTCACAAGGCATCCTTATCATCTTCCTTTCCTCTCTCTCTCTCTCTCCATGCTTTTCCATCCAATATGTTGATATTACCTGGAAGTATGTATATTTGTAAATTTGGCCTCCAGTGAGGCGTGCAACTTGACCAATGGTAGCGATATCAATGTAGGAGTTGTTGAATAAGAATAAGTCAACACTACAACCTGCCGCCACACAATCTTGTCCCAAGTTGTTGTAGAATGTATTCTGAGGACCTAACATTAAACATTACTTTTTTAATAAGTCCATACTTTAATTGTTATCCCATATCAAATATTTGCTCTAATTTTCAAAAATTTAATTTAGAAGTGGGAATAAAAATAAAATATTTACACAAATAATACATATTTTAACGTGAACATAAAAGGCAAACTTGAGTCAACATGTCCCAATTCCACAATTAAATGATCAACTTACTGAGCACTGTTTTTTCCTTGTCAGTCCCTAGCAGTTTACGATCCTCCCTGTTCTTGAGTTTGCCTGGAGCTTCAGCAATTGGCAGAGATGCATGGAATACAATAAGTTTACCAGCACATTCTGACGCCTGCAAATATACAGTGCAATTACTTAATGGTTACGTTCATACTTCAAGTTACCCACCTTCAATGCTTCAAGTCCTGCTTGGATGGCTGGAGCAAGAATGGTTTCTGTGTCACGACTTTCTGCAAACATGACTGGAATTTGTTCCATCAGACTATCAATCATCTCGCCAGCTTCTTCAGGCTCACACAAGAAACCATCCAACAGAGGCATGAAGACATCATTTGTATCTCCCACCACCATCATCTTTGGCTGAGCCAGTGTACCCTGTACATCAGAAAACAGACACAAATGACAAAATTATCTAAACCATGTCGGCAGTAGCCAAGCAATTTACACGTTACTTAATTGTTGCAAGTAATGGACCACTTGCAATAAAATGTTTTCAATTATTGCAACAAGTGAAAATGATTTTGCCATAATAAATGCATTAAGAATATATTTCAAATAATTTTAAAAATTCGTTCATTGCAAGTGGTCCATTGTAAGCATACTTCCATGATAGCTCTTAGTACCTCCATTTATTAATATTTGATAAATAAATTGCAACATAACAATTTTTTAATGAGTAAGTGGCAGCTTCAAACAATTAATTAAAATCTTAAAAATAATGTGACTATTGAATAACAAAACTAAATGAAAAAGTAGTGAACAAATGTTTAACATAATAATAATAAAAAAATCAATTTAAGGAAAAAAGCATCGCGGTTAGGATCAATAATAAAGAATAGGATGGAATTACCAGCAAGGTCCTTACCACAGTAGAAGTTCTATGGAGAGGTCAAGGTCTCGCGTGGCACAGTATTTTGTTATAAAAAGTTTGTTTTATAACTGAGAGCTTTCGTCATGTGTTAAAGACATTATCAATCAAAGAAGAAATTTACTCGCGCACATCACTGAGCTTCTTTGATTGATAATGTCATTAACACATGACAAAAGCTCTGTTATAAAACAAACTTTTTATAACAAAATACTGTGCCACACGAGACCTCGACCTCTCCATAGAACTTCTACTGTGGTACGGCCCTTGCTGGTAATTCTATCCTATTCTTTATTATTGATAAGTAAAAATAATAATAATAATAATACAAACTGACTAGTCAAAATATGTTTAATCTGTGATTGTTTCCTCTATCCTTCCCATTTAATTTATAATACCCATGCACATTGGTTTATCTGTCATAACTACTCAAAATTTACTTACTTTGATGTTATAGAAATGAACAGCATTGCTGTATGTAATAAATCCGACACGCATATTGGATTTTTCACAATTCTGATCTCGTGGTAGGTTGGCAATGACACCCCTCATCTCATGACAAAGTAAGGATACCATGCCAGATTTTATGTTGTTGTAGGACACGTCAATCAAGAATATCAGTGCTGGTGGCTTGGGGAATGTATTGTTCTGCAACAAGTTGTTTCCTTATAAAATTCTATGCTTAATAAGCTAAGATATGTTGTTTGTAAAAGTATGCTTACTCTGCAATAATCCTTTGTAGCCACAAACTCATATGTTCCAAGTGTCAATTCTGGTCTTTCAAATCTGTCAACCCGTTGTCCTGTGTGGTCCAGATGTTGGAAATACTCGGTAGGCACTGTGGATACAAAAGAGACAGATAAAGATACTCAACACAGACAAATACAATCTTACCTTCTGAAGTAGCCTTGCACAAGAGACAATGGAAGCGACGACCACCATCTACAAACTGCATCATGGGGCACATGTAAGCTTTGCAACGAATACAGCGTACTGGTCCCATTTCACCTGTGTCTACAATTGGTGGGGATGGCTCTTCTGGCAAAGTTTCAGCCAGTGGACTGATGACGAGACCAAACGGAACTGCCGTCTAAGTTTAATATTAAACAAATGTTACTACTTTGATCATTTTCACGACAGAAAGGCAATGACATTACCTGTTTCATCATGTCTATTGTTGCTGGCACGCTATACATAGATGCACGCATGTAACGAGGGCCGCAGTTACCCTGATCCTGAGTTATAAAGTTGGTAGTCACTAAAGGTGGGACCAGACCACGTTGATTTGTATAGAAAACAGCAGTGCGCTGCCGTTGATCTTCTTGCATTACCTAAAGAAAATAACATTTTTGCTTTAATCTAATGAATAACCAGTAAGTAAAATAAGACCTTAATAATACCAACAATACTACAGAATCAGTGAAGGTTTTAATTACCTGTATGGGACTAGGCATCTGATCAGGGTCAAGTCTACGATTTTGCTGAGCTGGCTGACTTGGATAAGGTGGCTGCTGATGACCTTGTTGAGCTGGTTGACTTGGATAAGATGGTTGCTGATGAGCTTGCTGAGCTGCACACATGTCTTGCTGAGAAGAGAAACGACCAGGCTGAAACATGCCAGTTACACATTTTCACTGATGTCTATTTATATTTGGATTGCCAAAATAATAATATAGCAATATAGCAATAAATAAACAAATAACATCAATCACTAACTCAATCAGGGCAAGCACATGGGAAAATAAATCAATCAATCAAGGGTGCTCAGCTATAATGTCTGAAGTCCACTTGAACTTGGAAAACAACATTTTGCCCAATTGACGCCAAATTTTAGATTGTTCAGTTTCAGTCCATTAAATATCGATGTGTACACCCGTCAAAGTGAACGCACTACACTTTACAAAATTCACTTCACTCTAAATGAATGATCTGCGTTTGGCGCTTCTACGCATTTCAACATGAGAACTAGATGGATGAACTTGGAATTTGTGAAGTGTAGATCGTTCATTTTTCACAAAATTTTTAATATATATATATCGTCGTGGCCGCGCCCAAAGGGCGTACTTGCATTTCAAGGTCGTCTTACAAAAGGCGTACTTGCATTTTTGTCCAGTACAACAAAGGGCGTACTTGCACTTGGTTTTACATGTTAATCTTATGGCGGATGCGCACGCAGCATCAAAATTAGCCAAATGCAAGTACGCCCTTTGCGTGAAAGTAGCCAAATGCAAGTACGCCCTTGTTTTCACCATTATTATTATTATTATTTTTTTTTTTCATTTTAAGATCAATAAAAATTGAGTACGAATTGCTCTATGTTAAGTTATTTCAGATCCATTTATTTTCAACATTCATCTTTCGCCATTTTTAATCTTTTAATTTATTTATTTATTTATTATTATTTACATTTTTAAAATATTAAAAGAAGCATAATAAAAATATTACGAAAAGGAACATTAAATATTTTGCATTATGACATTTTTAAATTTAAGCTGATAATGAACTCAGTCAGATTATTTTTTGATGAAGTCATAGAATAATATTAACTCAAAATAAAAAGAGGATTAAAAAAAAAAAAAAAAAAAAAAAAAAAACTCTCCCGTATCTGACAGTTATGATGAGCTCTGATTTTTTTAAATCATATTTTGGGTAGTTGTTATAACAATTGACAATTTCATAACATTGAACATTATAGTGATTGAAATTTGAGTTTGATACGAGTTTTTATCACAACCCTGAAAAACATTTGTCATTAGAAAATACGCATTAGTAAATTGAAAATAATAAAAATAATAAATAAACCTTGAATTTCTACTTGCTAGTTATTTTTATTATTTAGGTACAGTACTTAAACATTTAATTTTTTATGAAATTTTGGTAAAACAGTAATAAAACAAAAATGTGTTCCTTGGTAATTACAAATCAGTTTTCTACTTTGCATGCATATGGAGACTTAGGTTTATTGTAGCTTCCATATAAATGCAAAGTATTTTCTAAAAGCAATAGCTTATGGCAATTAACCTGAGGCACTATTTGTAAGTGTAAAACTAACTATAATCTAAAATACTTGCAACATTAGTACTGAAGGACTGCGTTTTGTATACAACAAAGCATTTTCAATAAGATAGTTCCTCCCTCAAGCAGAGGCCAAAAATTCATCACTGCATAAGGGAGTACAAGTTATTGTTTATAGTGCCACTACAGTATTGTTTTCTTTTGGTCCATTTTTTCTTGATTAGTTTGGCATTAAAAGATTTGCATCAAGCTAAAATTAAAGACAGCTTCAACTCACATATATTTCTATGTTACAGTAGTTGACAAACTTCCAATAAAGTATAAAACTTTATAACATTTGACATAGTGTTACTGCTGGGTTAAGTGGAAAGCACGTTTGTATTGCTTTATTATACTTAAAGGAATATTTTGTAAATCAAGAAAAAAAAAATCTAAATCAACAAATTTGAGTTAGCTGATTTAAGGTTATGCCCGGTGCACAGGACTCCTTGCTTGCAAATCATTTGTATTAATGCACACACTAATCAAGCATTTAATTACTTTGCATGTCTACGAGGCAAACTTATGCACATTATGTACCTGTGGAGGATAGTTGGGCTTAACCTGATGCATTCCATGCTGTTGGCCTGGAAATGGTGGCATTTGAGGATGTTGTTGTTGTTGCTGTTGCATTACTCCAGGGTGATGCATCAAAGCTGAAGGGGGTGTAGCACCAGGAGGCAGCAGTGGAACTTGACTACTGATGATTGCTGGCGTCAACGGACCACCAGGTAGTTGTTGTTGTTGTTGAAGCTGTGGTGTGGGAGGCATTCCTCTCATAGGAGGAGGACCTTGACGACTGCCATTCAAATACTGGGAATTGCCAGCGTCAGGAGCTCCATTTACTGCAGGTGGAGCTGCCATGGGAGGTGGTTTCAGTGGCACGTCGCTGATAGGATAAACATGGCCCTGACACAGACATACAACACAGGTATACAACACCTCTATGGCAATACAATGTACAAGTTATTATATATCAACAATAATATCTCCATTTTGTGAGGTCACCCATTGGTCCCTTTTGATTTTGTGAAATGACCATTTCCTGGGTCCCTTGAAATTTCACAAAATTGAGAGTTTACTGTATTCCAATTTAATATGATAACCATGCATGGATGTATGGATAACATACTTGTTTACTGTCACAAATCATGACTAATTATGATTTACACATTTCAATATAATGTTTACCATTGATGGCGATGAGAGGTTGAGACCAGCCATTTGATTGCCAAGGTGTGGCACATTGGGTCCTGGTGGAGTCATCATCGCTGCACCACTAGCTACTTGTTGGCTGCTTGGAGGCATTACACCTGTACACAAAGTATAATTACATAATGCTAAACTACTTTCAATATGAAATCAATTACCTTGCATAGTAGGAGGGTTTCTTCCTGGTGATCCAGCACTCATACCTTGCGGGATGTCATTTTTATTCATTGCACCTGCAAAATGTGGTGTTGGGTTACAATTACAATCAACATTTATTTAATAGAGCTATAACAAGAGTAGAAACCAGAAAAAGAGGAGGGAGAGGGGGGGGGGTGATAAAAATTACGGAACTTTGATTATTTAACTTTTATCTTTATTGAGCTGAGATATGATTAGGAAAGATCCATCAGCTTCAAACATACTTCTGCAAGCAGTTTGGGACTTCTGTTTCAAGTTTTGAGCCTACGCAAGCAGACCCTTGCATAGAGTAACCTCCAGTATCAAAATAATAACCCAAGTGACCAATACCGTCAACTAACAATTTGGAGGATAATTGACGAAGTCACTTTGACTGACAGTATGCATCATTTATTAGGCTCTGGCATAGCAACTCTTCATCTTGACTTTAGCCAATCACATGCTTGGTAAACTTGCAGGCAGCGGCCATAATGGTGCTTAATACAGGGACTGGAACCGCCTGTGCTTCTTCTGTGAACTGCGGTTCCTGAACAGGTGGTTCTTAAGAACCGATTTTGGATAACTGGTTTGGTTTTTAAGTGTGGTTCTTGAAAGCAGTTCTTCAGAACCGGTTCTGTATCATGACCGTTATGCACATCACTCAGAATATTTAATATGCTAATTCTGAACTCTTCTCGCAGTATTAATGCAGCCCCACCGCCAACACACCCCTTTGCAATATATAAATATAATTTTGTCTTGTATATAATTAAAAAAAATATAGGCCTATATATAAAAAAAAAAACTCTGATTTAATATCCTTATTTTATTTTGAGTGGTGTGCACAATAGAAAAAAAAATGTTGCGTAGGAGTGCCCACTGCACTACTTCACGATATATTTTTCTTTGACATGCACCACTCAAAATTTAATAGACTACCGGTGTGTTATTTCTGCCCTTTGTCACAAGTTTCGCAAAATAGTATACACCATTCTTAAAAAGATGGACCAGTTCTTGGGATCATTTCTTAAGAACCAGAACTGGTTCTGGTCCCTGCTGAAGTATGGCCTTCAATTCTAATACAATAACTTTGATTTGCCTAAATGCTTGATGTTGTTGTAAAACATTATTTGAACTAAATTTTCCTCTTACCATTGTGATAAGCCCCAGATGGTTCTGATAGCAAATGTTGAGGGGCACCAAGAGGAGGTCCAGGCATTCTACCTGGTGACGAACCCATCGGCCCACTAGGAGGCATCTGCGGGGGACCTGCCATCATCTTATTAACTCCGAGTGGAGGCATCATGGGAGGTGGAGCCATACCACCACCTCTTGGACCACCCATAACATTTTGCACACTGTTGTTTGGAGCTGGTGCAAAATTACTTCCAGGTATTGGCCCACCCATAGGGGGACGCATAGGAAAGTTATGTCCTTGAGGTGGCATCATTCCTCCTTGAGGGTTTGGTACAGCCGATGACATAGGATAGTTTGCACCTCCTGGTGGATGTCCATAGCCTTGAACACTGTTGTTCATGCCATATTGTGGTTGGGGTGCGACATACTGAGGGTTCATTGTTAACCTGAAACACCAACACCACAAACATTACATAACAAATATTGTCTTAAATAAGACATTGAGGAAAACTGAATACTCAAGCTCTTCACTCATAGTCTCAGAGTTGACGTAAGAAGGTTGTTGTTGTTGCTGTTGTGTGTGTGTGTGTGTGTGTGTCAGTTTCTTTAGTGCATAAAGATAAAAGTAATGTCACGCTGTTGCTACTATAACCAAAATAAGAGCAAGTTGAGTTAGCTGATAATAGTTGATGCTGGACCTACAACATTTAATCAAAATGTTATAGTTATTGAACATTTTTGGTGATCTATTTTCCACCAACTCCAAATATTTATACATTTGGTGACATTGTGAGAACCAATTGTCAAATAACACACACAGCAAACTATCGGGTGTATGAACCGGTAGGAGGGTAGGTTATTTACATGTATTATGCCAATAGACAACTTGCATGCCATTTTTTTATAGTCTTAAAAAATTCTTTAGGGAAAAATGAATAATATTGGATTACATACAGACATAAAACTTCTTGAAAAATGCTCCTTCATACATAAAATAATTTTTGAAATTCAAACTTTGTTTGAAGTAAAGACGGTGGCCATTACACTGAAAGACGGTACGCGTTTCTTTTGTTAATTTAATTGTTGAAATCGTTTGAACGAGTTCGCAACCGAACAATTTTTTTTAACGACCGAATTTTTCAAAACAGCTGTTGGAGAAAATACAGATTTTTTTTAAAAAACTCAGCAGTTGAAAAAAATTGTTCAGTTGCTGCGAACCTATTCGAACGATTTTAACAATTAAAAAAACAAAAGAAACACGAAACGTCTTTCGGCGTAATGGCCACCGTCTCTACTTCAAATAAAATTTGAATTTCAAAAATTATTTTAAGTATGAAGGAGCATTTTTCAAGAAGTTTTATATACACCAATATTATTCATTTTTCCTAAAGAATTTTTTAAGACTATAAAAAAACGGCATGCAAGTTGTCTATTGAAGTGTTTTGAATGCATGTTTAAAACTCTTCATAAATTAGTTTGTCATATAAGTTTTAGGGCTGTAAGCTGCAACCTCTAGTTAAACCTTAGTTATCTTTTTTTAATTGTTGCAACAATCAAAATAACAAGTTAACTACGGTTTAACTAGTTAGTTAGCGTTGCAGCTTACGGGGGTTGTGTCTTAAATTTATTTAGGCAAATTGAATCAAAATACATGAAGCTAATAGGCAACTTGGTTTTATTTGAAGACGGTTGACTGTAAATAAATACTGTACAAACTTAACAATTTTAATAAAATGGTAAAAAGAACTCAGAAATCTTAGAATGTGAAAGTACTGTTATGTAAATGTAAAATAGCGAACAGTATATATGTGTAATACCCATAATTTGATGCAAACAGTACTCAATTCTTACATCTAAATGCGTAATACAAGCTAGTGTGCATAAGAAAAAACAAATACATGCTCTACATTGTTATGTACATTTTTATGATATGTGTAGGTCATGCTGTACTCCTAAAATATGATGTATGTGTGTATCCATTGACATACATACATATGATGTGCATGTTTCACATTATACATACATAATGTTATGTACAGTACACTCCTCCTGAATAAATCTGACCGCTTGCGTTAAAGTTTCCCCATATATTTAACATTTGGAGAAATTAACGCTTCAGTCAGATTTATTCGGGAGGAGTGTACATTCTCAAAAAAGATCAGTATTGAACGTATCAAAGCCTCTTTGATAAATGCATGGCTTTCAGTGAGTATTGACAATTGCGAATATTTACTTTCGTTGCAAGGCATTGAACCTGTGTTCGGATTACGTGTCCCAATACAGCGTCATCATAATAATACCGGTACGAAGTCGTGCATTAGATACATATGTACACATAAGTATTATGTTTACATTATACATTACATATGTATGTACAAATAAACCGAGTTTGATATGGCTTTACTAACTAAAATACTAAATATAAAAACTTACAAAAATTGAAAATAATAAGAAAAAGGTTTTATCCATCCATATCGTGACTTTAAAAAAAAAAAATAATAATATCATTGACAGGATTGACACCGACACAACATCGGAATCGAGATACATATGATACGAATGTGTGTTTGCATAGAAAGTAATGACGTGCACGTATCATAATGAAAAATAAAAAAGGTGCAAGAGTAACATTGTGTGACACTTTTAACAATTATTGTTAATGGCACATATGTATGAAGATTTGAGAGGGACTCGACTACTTGTGACATTTGCAATGCCAACTAAATACAACTAGGAGTAAGCAAATTACGCAGCTAACTTAAATTTTTATGACTAATACTTACACGTAACTAGGACCACCTTAAGATTAATAACTCATCACAAATAAATTAATTTTTCAATTAGTTTTGTTACACAGCTTACAGCAAAGCACCAAAATATATGACTACTGTCTTCTGCCACGTAAGTTCAATCTGCGCCTGCGCAAGTTTTGCAACAACAGCTGGAAGAAAATTATTAGGCGCGAAATGTTTGAAATCAATTTCAGCTATGTTTAATTTAACAATTGTCCCTCGTCCCTCACATATAATTATATGTCTTACAACTCCAGACACTTTTTGTAGTCCACGCAACACTAGCGGAATCACACATGACACCTGAACGACTGTTAAGCTTACGAAGCTTTGTAGTTCCAGGATGTCACTACTAATGGCGCACCGTCGTTTCTATTGGGCTACGCACTACATAGCATAGGGAGTTAGAAGACATAGCACACAGTATATTATACAGTAATCCATCTCCTATAGCGGGAATGTCAGATCGAATGCACGCCATAATTCCGACTGGGTGAAGTCGTCAGAACTACACGTAACATTACTTCAAATTACGGCTTCTAGTTCTGCCACCTTCACCCAGTCGGAATTATGGCGCGCATTCGATCTGACATTCCCGCTATAGGAGATGGACTACTGTACCATCTACTGTGAAGACATAGAGATTAGAGGCATCTGTGTGCGAGGGGGCCTTTTGCGTTGATTTTGTCATAACGACTCCAGTTTCTTTCTTTCTTTCTTTCTTTCTTTCTTTCTTTCTTTTTTTTTTTTTCTACGCATGTACTTTAATTGGATGGAATATTAAATTTTGGTTCATTTTACTAATAAAAATTTTAACAAACGCTTTTAGTTTTAATTATGGTAAAGGTTCATAAAAGTCTCAAGATGCATGTGATATAAGCAAATACGTTTCATTTTGCTTCGCGTGATAAAATACGAGATAGACATTTTGTTCGCAACAAGATCAATTTGCACTTTCACATAGTTTTACGTCAACTTGGAATTAGGGGGGGGGGGGGGGGGGATGCCTGGTTGACCACAAATTTTATATTTTTCATTGCCGTTCATACGAAAAAAAAAAAAATCAAGGTCAAATGGACATTAAATAGTGGCACCTTGACAATATGTATTTATAATTTTCCTCTTGTTAACTCTAAGTACACCCCTGGACAACATATATAAATAAGTTAACATCAAAGACAATGCTTCTTCCTAAAGAATTCATTCATGATTTTCAGAGTATTTGTCAACGCTGCTCTTACCTGACCAAGTATTTTTACCCTTTTCTTTAGAAAGTGGCATCATCTTAAATGTTAAATATATGTTGTCCAAGAGTGTACACTTGTATATGTCGATGATGTTGCAGCTAAACAAAACTTCTACTTTTAGCAGGTTTGCTTACTTTCACGCATCTACTACATTCAGGATAGCCATAGAAACATGCATCTACATTTCGATGAAGTCAAATAACTTTCTTGTAACAGTGAAAAATTTTTGATGCAACTAAAGAGTTCTATGAAGAGAGGAGTTATGGTTCAAGGTTGCATCATACATTTTCTAAGACACAAGAAAAAGCTATTTGACTTCGTCAATTTGTTATGACAGCAGGTAATAACACTTCTACACCTGTTTTCCAAAGTACGTAGGAGTGTTTTACACCTGTTGTCGCGATAAATGTACATGTGTGTTTCTATGGCTATCCCGATAAACGTAGATGCGTGAAAGTAAGCAACCTCACTAAAAGTAGAAGTGTGGTGTAGCCGCAACAGCATCAATACCAAGAAATTGATTTCTATTGGCATAATTATGGAAATAGCATGTATTTAAATGGAGTTTTGCATCAAATAAAATCTCCAATCTGATTGCATTTTATGGCCATAAGACAACGGAAATCCATTTTTTAGTAAAATAATGACTGTACTATATGTAAATAACTGTATAGTGCATGGCTATGGATTTACTCCTCTTTTTCAAAACTGTCTAATTTATATGCTATACTATACTATTATTAATTACATAAAAACATTTATTTTGTGAACTGTTATTATATTGCAACTTCATTTCTAACACATTTAGATTTTTATAAAATTCTTTATTGGTAAATGAAGTTCATATAAATTTCAAACACGCTATATATTGAATTTGACTTTTAACCATATATACATAAAGTTTTTTTTGTTTTTTTTTCTTACATTTGCTATAAGGAACAGAGTTATATGTACATATGTACATATATAAATATACCTATATACATAAAAATATTAAAAATACAGCTTTTTTCTAAGAAACAACAAGTACCCTTTTAGAAGCAAAAAGTTATAAAGTGATATTTCACACAATTGCATCTCTCTCTCTCTCTCTCTCTCTCTCTCTCTCTCTCTCTCTCTCTCTCTCTCTCTCTCTCTCTCTCTCTCTCTCTCTCTCTCTCTCGCAGATACAACTTTCAGAAAAATCTATTTAACTTTTTCTTTCTTTATTTTTATTATTATTTTTTTTTTTTTTTTTCATTATGTTCGATCTTCCATTGCACTTTTTTTTTTCTATTAAAAAGAAAAGAAAAAAACAAAAAAAGTTTAGAGCAATTAAATGTGCTTTATTTAAAACAGAGGTAATTTGCACATATAATGCACAAAATTATTGAAATGAACAGCTAGAAGATACTTAAAAAGTTCAGGATTCAAGATTCATCTAATAATATCAAATATTTAACAAGAATTTAATTGAAGTTAACAAAGTTTCAATGAAATATATAACCAGAAAAATAAAATAAAATTACAAGTTATGGCACTTATGATTGGTGAAGTTAGATTCTACTAATACAATACTGCTCCAATGGCGATGGAAGTAAAACATTAGTTTGTTTTCTTGTGTTTATCTCTACCAGATCTTAACAAATCTTTCCATTGCAAACCTGCAGTTAAAAGAAGGCACATTTAGGGTACATAACAACAGCCTTGCAAATATTTCATCTCAATATGTAGCAATTAATAAAACCCATTAAAAATATATAATATATATTATATTATTATATAATAACTGATATATATATATATCAGTGCAAAAGAAGATACAGTGCTAAGAAAATGCTGATGTTTTTAACTTGTTATAAACTCTCCATTTTGTCAAGTTCAATTCTGTGAATTTCTCAATTTTGTGAAATGCTCCATTGGGTCCGCAGCAGACTTCAATAGGGTATAAACTTGACAATGTTAAAGCTTTCGATTTTGTAAAATTAAATTTTATGAAATGACCCTTTTCTGGGCCCCTTGACAAAATCGAGAGTTTACTGCATTTGTAAAACACAAAACCAAATTATAAAAGTGCTAACAACTATTCAAAAATTGACATTTGGAATAAAGAGAAAGTGTTCCCTGTTTTCCATTTATATTTCCTCTACAATTCAAGTGCAAACATGATCAAGGTTTGACTTTTATTGCAAAGTTTTGCACTTTTGTGTACCTACTCTATAATGGCTGCAGAAGAGCAATTACTCAATGTTAATAAAATATTTTTATAAATACATATAAGAGTGGACAATATCTATATAATTTGATACAAAGTAATTTAAATACAAAAATAAGTCTTTCATCAAAAAATATTACCTTGTATGCTTGTGTTTATAATACAAAAGTATATTATGTGCTCTAAACCCAAAGTATTTATGTTATTGCATATATTATAAATTTAATCAGGATTGCATACATTACTCTTATTACAAAGTCTTGTGTACACACATTCTATTTTCAATATAAAATTCCACAACTGAAAGGAATAAAGTTGTCGTTCTTCAAAATATTAAGACGTGCAATATACAAGTAATCAGTTCATTTTTAAAAATTGTCGTAGAATATCTATAGGCCTATAATGAAAATCAAAGAAAAGGATAGAATTACCAGCAAGGGCCTTATCACACTAGAAGTCCTATGGAAAGACACTGTATGCTCAGTGATGTGCTGAAGTAAATCTCTTCTTTGATTGATGTCATTAATATATGACGAAAGTTATCAGTTATGAAATAAACTTTTTTATAACAAAAAACTGTGACACAAGAGACTTCGACCTCTCCATAGAACTTCTACTGTGATAAGTGTTAAAGTTCTCGCTCGTTATTGTATCCTTTTATTTATTATTGATCCTGGCTGCAATGTTTTTTTTTCCTTAAATTAAGAATATCTATATAACCAAATTATTTTACTATATCGTATGTTTGTTTAAGAAATGTTTAAAAACGATCACGTTAATTGATTATTGTAATTAAATTAAATCTCTAGCACGTCTGTTAAATAAAAGTTTCTGCAAAATTGTCATTTAAAGTTGACTCTTGATTTTATGACATTCCAGTGATTTCCAGTGATATTATATTGTGAATGCTCAGTCAACCGTAGAGCCATAATGGTCTTTTTTTTATATATATTTTTTTAACTGTTTATTTTTTAAATACCCCCCCCCCCTTTTTCTTCCTCATAATTTTTAAAATCAAGAGTTAACCACTGTATTATTATTTAAATATACAATGTAGCGCACAGCACCATAATAATTGCATACACTTAAAAACTTTAACAATAGAATTTGTGTATCATATCAATACATATATAGTATTTTGTATTGAGAAGAAACAAAAATGTAAAAGAAAAGGTAAAACAATGTATATTAACAGTTGTGAAGACTTAAAATGAACACATGCAAGCATTTTCATTATATTCTATATAATCACACAAGCTTAACTTTTAGACGAGGGAGATTTTTGTCTTTCAAATATATAGATTATTCATATAAGAATATATTATGATTGTGCGTCTGTGTGAGTGTGTGTGTGTGTACACACACACACATACATACATACATACATACATACATACATACATACATACATACATACATACATACATACATACATACACACACACACACTCTCACTCTCTCACACACACACACACACACACACACACACACACACACACACACACACACACACACACGCTTACTATTATTTTTTAACATCCTCTTCCTCCTACTTTTAGGTGGCAACAAGCTCAATATTTATTAATGTTGTGGTACTCTAAATTAATAGCAACGACACTCCAAAAAATTATAATTAACTGATGTTTTAACTGAGTTTCAGCTTTGAATAAAAACTGCCTTTGAAACTGTGTGTTCAAACTATATGAATACTGGCGCCTTTATAATTATTTTCAAAATGTCAAAGTTCAATTGACTGGTACAGGAACAACTGTTTTGAGGCAAACTTCAAGCGATTTTGCTCACATCCGCTACCATTTCGATGTACTACGCATGCCCAGTATGAAAGCGGATGTAAGCGAAATTGCTTAAAGTCTGCCTCAAAACAGTTCTTCCTTCATTAGTCAATATAACTTACAATTGAAACATCGGCTAATTGAATACCAACAATTAAATCTTTCTTAGCCAACAATAACAACAAATAATATATTATCGATTTTGGGAATCAAAAATGCGACCAATGAATTTTCTCTCGAGTTGTGAAATTCGAAAAACAAAAGTCTAAAAAAAAAGTTCTAGAATTATTTAATTGGCAATTATTTAATTTAAAATGGCTGGTTTCTTAGCTTTCTGGTACATTTTTATCAAAAATTTATGACACAAATTAACAAAGTTAATTAATAAAGAATAAAAAATGAGCGGCCATGGAGCCAAAACTTCTAAAATTTGCCATAGTATTTATCATTAGCGTGAAAATTGTTCATGAAAAAATTAATTACTTTCGATAATTTGTTTATATTTTACAATTTATTTTAATAGTTAAGTATAAATGAGAAAAAGTAAAGCCGGCGTGCTAAGCTACTATGTAAATTTATGTTTATTTATATTTAAATATCAAATTGTGGAGGAAGTTGTGGAGGTCTATTACTGGGTCAGGATAAAACATCTGTGTTGTTAGCTTACCCCAAAAGGGATTATAGCGTCATGATATGTATGTATGTACTGTCCGGAGAATTTAAGAATGCTTCAAGGTCATTTGAAAATCCAACAATCGATTACTTGTATAATCACCATTTTGGTTGATTGTTCAAAAAGTCGACCTATCGCCCACATTGTTAAAATCTCGCAGGTATACATATGTATGTATGTTAATTTGCGTCATAAATTTTTGATAAAAATGTACCAGGGAGCTAAGAAACCAGCCGTTTTAAATTAAATAATTGCCACCTATTCTAGAACTTTTTTTTTTTTTTTTTTTTTTTTTTTTTTCTTTTGTTTTTCACAATTTCACAACTCGGGAGAAAATTCATTGGTCGCATTTCTGATCCCCAAAATTGATATATAAAAAAAAGAAGATAAAAGACAAAAAATAAATAATACTTTCAATGTTGAGAACTAAATTATTTAATTACTAGCTATCTCTATTTGGATGTTTGGCGATGAACCTACGTGGCAAGGAGATGGGCCACTCAAATTGACGAGGAACTACTCCATTGACGTTTTTCTCAAAATAGTGGAACAGAAAATGCCACCAAACACGAGCCAAGAAGTTGTTTGGGCCTTTTTCCTGCAAGAAAAACACAAATTAGATGTTATATATATATAGCCTAGAGAGAGAGAGAGAGAGAGAGAGAGAGAGAGAGAGAGAGAGAGAGAGAGAGAGATTGGATGAAAAGATAAATTTGAAAGAAAGGGAGAAAAGGATAGGAAAAAAACAGCAAGGCCATGCCATTGTGAAGAGTCCATAGCTTGGTGAAAATCTTGCTAGCACAGAGATTAAAACACTAACACATTGGGTATGTCACCAATATACTCCAAGAGAGATGGAGTGTGTTTTGCCCTCATTACTAAAGCGCAGGACAGCAGTTCATTTTTTACTGCTTTTAGTCGGATAGGATACAAGGATAGGATGATTTCTTTCAACCAATAGGAAGCCTTATTTCTTATCCAATCCGACTAAAAGCGATAAGAATTAAGGGTAGACCCTTGCTTGCGCTTAAGGGAAGACCCTTGCTGGTTTCTCCTATCCTTATTTCTTTCAAATTTATCATACCTAGCTGCAATGGTTTATTTTCCTTAATATCTGATATATGGAAATGTAATTAATTAGGAAAGGTTAAAACCATTTTGGTTTGAATTGATAATCAAAGCAAAGAACAGGATAGGAGAAACCAAGAAGCGCTTTACCACGATGAGGTCCGTAGCTTCGTGAAAATCTTGATGGCACAGGTTACAGAAATAAATAAATTGACACAAATAAATTAACATGTAAATATATTTGTGTAACCTGTACCATGAATATTTTCACAAAGCTTCCTCATCTTGGTTTCTCCTATCCTTTTCTTTGATATATATGGAAATGTAGTTTTACAGATTTGTTAAGTTTTTTTTTTTTTTTTTTTTTCTTTTTTTTTTTTTTTTTTTCTTAAGAGATAATGAACCTCATCATAGTAACTAACCTCAAAAGTTTCTTTTTCTTTTATTTTAGTTGCCAATATACAAATAAATAATATTACAACATATGTCATACACCACACCATACAGCATCCATTTTAACCAGACACCTAAATTTCAAACTTATGATTACCTTAAAATCTTTGTTATTACACATGGTGTGATAAATCCAAAATAGACGAGTTGTGACATAGTAGGCAATGAGAACATCGATCGTGTAGTGTGCCTTGGAAACAAGAATCAGCACCATTCCAGCAAAAGCAGCTAGACCAGCTAGCCAATGAAACAGCAGGCAGCGACGAGGAGTGTCTGAAAAGTAGCAGTACACATTTATGGCCACCCTTTGCCACAAAAAGTAACAACACACAAGTTAAAAATTTAAATAAACAGTCAAGGGGTGCAACCATGAACTTGAGCTTCAACTTCGAACATACCTGAGCGACACACTTTCAAAATAACTGTGTATATAAAGGTATATATATAAAAAGAAATAAAAAAAATGTAGCGTTGCTCATGATTGGTTGTTCAATATTGTACCCCATTACTGTAGTTATTTTGAGTAAAGTTAATGTTTTTGTTAAGAACGCACAACTTGTAGTACTTACATTCTTGGATAATCAAATAGCACATGACAAGAATGACAGTGTGACCACTGTATACGTAATCGCCACAATAGATGTGCTGGCCATTGATTGATAGACCAAAGCCAGAGAGAAGCTGCATTGAGCGACGTAGTATTAGAGACAAAGTGGTTGAGTTAGCTTTAGGCGAGCAGTAATATGTATTGTTAGCCATTGGAAGCACAGTCACTAGCATGGTAATAGATCTCATCAGGTATAGCAGAGCAAGTAGAAGGAACACACGTCTCATGAGGATAAATCTGAAAAATATCACATGTTCAACCATTATTAACCATAAGATATTTTACTTCATTTCATTAGTTTGTTTTCCAATTTTTAAAACTTTTAAAAACTCTGAAATTTCAGTTATTTAATGAAACATAGATGTGAAATACTTGATTGAAAAGTGAGCAATTGTGAATACCTGTGCTTATGAAACAAGATGACAAGAAATGCAGCAGCTGATGACACCATAATGAGAATTTCAGATGTATACAGTCCCCAGCCCCAGTCATCATTTACGTTGTCTAGTACAATATCAGGCAAGGGTCCATACTTGTCTCGATCTGGTACTCTCTCATGTACCATAGCTAAGGACAT
The DNA here is from genome assembly GCA_949318235.1 of Ecdyonurus torrentis. Taxonomy (NCBI): domain Eukaryota; kingdom Metazoa; phylum Arthropoda; class Insecta; order Ephemeroptera; family Heptageniidae; genus Ecdyonurus; species Ecdyonurus torrentis. Next base: position 57,884,814 of record OX439127.1, read on the forward strand.
TGTAGTAAGGACAAGATTGGCACTCAAAATCAAGAAGGCTGCAAGAAAACACATTTTATTAATATTAACTTTTATCATAAAATGAGGGAGGAGGGATGATATGTTTGACATTAGAACATTTGATCCCAAGTTCTAATTAACTATCTATAAATTAGAGAATCTTTACATTTTATTAATTTTCAACTCAATGTTCTCTAATCTATTTCCTACTCTAAATTGCACAAGACTACAAGCGACTCTGTGACCTACTATAAATTTTATTTTTAATAACATCACAGAACTTTTAAAAATAGTATTATTACCAATGAAGGTTTTACATTTTTCTCTGGGAAAACGAGGCTCTTCTCTGCTAGGAGCTGGTATGTCTATCTTGATTACCCCACCATTTTTTCTAGGTGATGAAACCCCAGCTCCACCATTGGCTGCAGGGTGATATGACTGGTGATTTGAACTCCAGTTTTTACTATTTGGCAAGAGAGGTTGACTCTGATAGTTTTCTTGTTCAAGAGGATCAGTGTCCGACTGTACAGGAACATCTGTGTTTATTGCATCAGGGTCAACATCAGGAGATGGCGACTCTTCACTTGTATGTCCATTGCAGCTCACATTGGGCTCTGTGTTTTCAAAACTGCCATAGTCTCCAGGGCTGTTCTTTGGCTCCAATACCATTCTGAAACAAAAACAAACAAAAATTTACTTATTTATTATAGCACAGTATTATTATTTTTTTTTTTTAATAACATTTACATAAAGTAAATCAACAATGAAACAATTTTATAATGATGAAAATGTTGTGTGAATCGGAGTAAATACTAATTTACTATTATACTAATGATACACTAAAATATGGAACATTTTGCTCAAAATAAGCAAATTCATTTTTTTTTTTTTTTTTTTTTTTTTTTTTTTTTTTTTTTTTTTTTTTTGTCTATAATAAACAGAGCCATATAGTAAATAATATAGCCTGACTAATAAGGCCCACTGACTGACTTCAGGTTTTTGCTCACATTTGCATTCATTGTGCATAAAATGCATTATGTTACATAATGTAACATAGGAAGCTGATATGAACGAAAATTAATAGTCAGCAGTTCATAAGTTAAACTTTCTTTACTAAGTCAGTATTAAGATTTATGCTCAGCATGACACACAAGTTTGGTAGACGCTGCAAGTCTGGCTTAAACTAAGAACACTTCTATAACGTATCCACAACACCATTATTTCAATTGAAAATTAATAACTGAATTGATAACAAATTAAAATAAAATATATACCAGCCGCGAAAATTTTTAAATCATTTTTATATTAATTATTTATACAAATTAAAAATAAAAGAACATATTATACATTATATTAGCACAGTTCCAATAAGCTTTTGACAATTCTGCATAAGTTTAACACTGCTTGATAAATATAGTATACATAGTATACATAATGTACCCCTATGTTTAAATATTTATACATACATCTTCGTATTATTATGTATATTATAAAGTACAATTCACTTAGGGTTGTATTTTCACTGATACCAACAAGTATTCTTTAAAAAACAGATATAAAAAAATAGAGATTGCATATTTTACTTTTTTCAATCACATTGCTTTTTTATTTGTAATGTTTCATACATGCTCAAGCCTGCATGCATGTAACATACAATATACCGGCACAAAATTTAGTGTAAACAAAGTCTCGAAGAAAAGAAACAAAGAAAAAAAATCTAGATTTTAAGCTTACACTTAGATGTAACTTACACATAATTTTGTAACTTAATTTTACAGAACTATACCATTTTCACTAAAAAAAACTTTTAGCATTTAAGCTACATTAGCGTACATTCTCCTCCCAAATAAATCTGACCTGTTGCTTCCCCATAAAGAATATATTTACCATTTTGAGACATGAACACTGTGGTCACATTTATTTGGGAGGAGTGTCCGTAATTAATGCTTCATAGAAAAAAAAACATTAACGATTACAGTCTACGCCACCTTAGGATGCAACCAATAAGAGAGCATCTAAAAACTCTCCATTTAGTTTACATAACCCCATGCACCTCCTAGTGACCTTGAGCGCTTGAGTGTCTATTGGCTCGTGGCTCGATTTCGATTAATCGCGAACATCATTAGGTGGCACTGACTGTAGGTATCTCAGAAAAAAAAATCAAACATTCATTAAATGTCACGTGTGGTAGATATTTCAAAATAAGAATTAAATTATAAGCATAATGATATTCCTGTCGAACTATGAGATTTTATGTATGTTTGGTTTTTCTTAGATACACCTAATTGTTTATTTAACCGTATATAACGTTACTTAAAATGAGCTGTGGGTGATAATGCAAACTTATACATTCTCCTGACTACAAAAGCTTTTTATAATTATATATAACGGTGGAAAAATTTGGTCCAAATTTTATCTTACGTATATATCAGTGTCTGTGGTGCCAATCTAGTACTTTATAAAAATGTCAAATGCCAGTTATTTGCATATGTCTATGCTGTCAACACCTCATACATGAAGTGTACTGTAGACAATAATAATAATAAAAATAAAATTATACATACAACAAAAATGTCCAAGTATATTGAGGAAGTTGTGCAATTGTAAAAATACACAGTTCGTCGTCTTTAGCAATTTTAGCCATGCAGATTATATACTTTTAAAATGCTGTCCAATAGTAAATTGCAATACTCCTTCGACTGACATAAAGAGCTATATCATCAGGAACTACAATTTAGGTACTGTAACAATATTATAGGGTAGACAATATCGCTATATCACATTGATCGACTTGGTAAATTATTGTTTACATACAGCAGAAGGAATTGTCATTAATATCAATTGTGTAATTTTAAACCTCCATTAAGTCCCGCGATATGTTTATATTTTGTAATGTCAACAAGTGCACAGCTTTGCACAACATACCGCTCTGCGCTGACGTTAATATTAACCCGCTAATTCTTAACACGTATAAATTAGTTTAAAAAAATTCATATATTTCAAAAATCAAATATACTCGAATAAAAATTCTTATAATACATTATAATCATAATCAAGAGTATAAAATTAACCCATAATATGAAATACATTTTGCTTATAATTATCGCGCGCCAACGATTTTTTTTTTAATTAATTTTTAATTTATATATTAGAGCTTAAAATATTAAAACAATTTAAAGTGTTTGCACCCATCGATCCCTCGCATTTTAAATAAATCGCAAACGCAGCCGTTTTCAAAAAGCTAAAAAAAAAAAAAAAAAAAAATGTATATCTCGCCGAATCCTATATGCATCGTAATTTCGGGGTCCTGCACATTTTTGTAGCGCTCCTCTGAGCGCTACGTTATCGCCCGTAGTAAGAAGCATTATTGACACTTTTATTAATACTGCCTCGAAAAATGACGACCAACTTGGGTTATTCAAATGGAAAATGAAATGCGCCTTTTTTTTGTGCAAGAAAACAGGGTTTACCAGTGTTAGTAAATCCTGAGGGTTTACACTATATATTGTCACATATGTAAACTGTGTGACAAAAATTGCCTCGTGGTAATTATATATTCGTGTTTTATGGAGCATTACCGTGCAATTTAAGTCTCCCGTTTGAATATTGGTCATACAATAAAAGTTTACATAACCTCTAGAAACGTATTAACATATTATCTGATTTGTCGCATAACAAATACAGAGCATCTTAATTATGCATGCATATTAATATATTACCTTTCCAATTTTATTATAATTATTTTTGAAGTTTTCTAATATCGCACGTATAGTAATACCATAATTAATTACTGAAATATCTGTACAAAGCATGCAGAGTCGATCTGCGTGGACCACAAAGAAGTTTATTCTTTTAGAAATAAAAATCTTGTTCAGAGTACATACGGGCACGGGCAGTGCAGCCTTTATTTCCTATCGCTACTTCTCCAAACCCCAAACCCCAAAGAAAGATTTTTTCTTTCTTTTTCGTCACGCTCCCCCGTCAAGTCGAAGAAAGCTGCCGTACCTTGTTGTGGCGGGTATAGCGGTCAGCGCACTTAATAATATTTAAATTACGGACCAGATCAATGCGCGCTACAATTGCGACTGGGTGAAGACTGCAGAACTAGACGCGTAACGTTACTTCAAATGACGGCTTCTAGTTCTGCCGTCGACTTCACCCAGTCGCAATTATGGCGCACATTTGATCTGACATTCTCAGTATAGGAGATAATCTGCTGTATAGGGTGTATGCGGATGACGTCATATTTATTGCGCTTGGAGGCCATACTGGAGTAGTGCATAACATTGCTCAGCATAGGACAAACTTCGTTTAAGCCAATTTTCTTTGGGAAATCGTTTAATTTTTTGTTATACCGCTAATTTTCTCACATACTTAAGATACTAATTCAACATATTTACAACATCAATGCTCTGAAAAATATTGCATAGTGTTTTTAAACTGGCAAAATGATTTTTTTCCTATGTCACCCATGTTATTGAGTTATCCAACATGGCGTCGACTTTAACATGAATGCATAGACCCTATATAGCTACTGTGAATACGGACTTGCTTTTTGCTTTTGCCGGCCTTGACCATAGCACAGGCCTTACACCATCGGCGCCCCCTAAATTTCATAGGTCAAGCCATATACTTTGGTATAATAATACAATATCCCTATACCTTTAAGTAACATACCAATTTCCAACTTCCGAAAGCAAAGCTCTCTGAAAGCGAAGTAGCAAGCCACTTGTTTGTATAGTATCTCATATCATACATCTTAAACTTAACATCATGAATTATCTAACTTATGATTAACCCTCGCAAATAGCAATGTTTTTATTAAAAACTAACAAACTGTTAACAGAATTTGCTTCATGATCACTTACTTGCTTTGAGTTTTGCACAATTTTAGTGGCATCGTTTATTTTTATCATGCAGACGCGTAATTCCAACTTCAGAGCTGCGCAAAAACATAATATGTATTTTCATTTACAGCGTGGCAATAATACGCGTAATATTTGGAAATATAAATTATATAAATAATTATCATGAATTATGGTAATTGTACTAGTTACCGGCAGGCATTTGCTGCTTTTTTATAATACGTTCCACTCATTTGAGAGCTTTGAAATTTTTATACACAACATTGATTGCTTATGAAACATAATCTCTGTCGTGCTAAGTTTTCAAAGCCCTAAAATTACTGGGAGACATTTTAAAAAATAAAACTGCCCGATAGTACAATTACCATGCTCACTGGTAATTTGTAATACAGATTTTAGATACTCGATTTTAGCTAATTAACAAATTCAACATGCAAATATGCAATAACCACCGCTGCAGCTGACGAGAAGTGGGAACTGGGAAGTGGTATCTGCGGCGTCATCCATCCAACTCCGATCCAACTCGGCTCGGATCTCGGAATTGGAAACTGGAACGTGTTGAACGAGAACCGAGAGCGAGAACTTAAGCTTCAACAGAGCTGCAAGATGTTTCGTTCACATTATGCGCATTGCAACGCTGTAAATGAAAATACGTTTCTGCGCAGATCTAAATACGCAACCCATAAAATAATATAATATCATGATATCATGATAATATTAGCCGCTAAAATTTTCAAGTCTTTGTTCGCATTATGATTACTATATATTGGATTATTTCAAAAAGACCTTATAATTTGTTATATTAGATTAGATATTTTATAAAAATAACGATATTTGGAAGATAATCAACAATCCGTAAAATATAGAATCACAAACACTATAAACCGGTTGCATATCCTTGAGCTTTGCAAAGCCATTTTTGTGGTGCTTGCACTGTCCAGCGCCAGCGTAAAGTGAAACATCATTTTGCCACCAAAATGAAAATTTATTTCAACTGCAAGCATTTTTCACCCTTTCAACCTTTTTAGTAGGGGCTTATTTATAAGGTACTGCTTTAGGGAAGGAGTGTATTTTTATTATTATTTTGAATTAAGTTTAGGCTGCTGTACCCAAAAATGAAATAATATTAAAGATTAAAGATATAGATAGATAGATAGATAGATAGATAGATAGATAGATAGATAGATAGATAGATAGATAGATAGATAGATAGATAGATAGATAGATAGATAGATAGATAGATAGATAGATAGATAGATAGATCTAACAAAAACTCTTCACAACCAGAGCTTCAAAGTGTCGAAAAATGCACAATGGAGGTTATCGGTTTAGCGCGCGGGGTGACGCGGGGAAAGCTAAGGGTCCCCTAATTTAATATTACGCTTATGGGGGAAAGCACGTTTTTTGCGATTTTTGAGAAAACTACTCCGCCGATTTCGGAGAAATTTAAATGATAAATACTAGATCTGATATGCTTTTACGAGTTTTAAGCCATAGAAAATTTTTACGATTTTTTTAAACCGACAACCTCCATTTTTCGATGAATCTATATTTGAACTCCGATTTTGACCTACTTTAAATTTTTTCAGCGGTTTAAAAAAAAAAAAAAAAAAAAAAAAAAAAACTAGCTTGTTCTTCGTGTTGAATTTTAATGAAAAATATGATTTTTCATGTTTTTCTATATAGGACGAATTTGCCGGAAAAAATTTTATATCGCAAATTGACCCACACAGAAAAAATCTGTGTGTAAAAGTACCTCCCTCAAGGAGGTTTGCGCTGTATTTACCACTCTAAGGGAGGTATACTAAGGCTACTTTCGTAAGAGTGGTTATTTAACCTCCCTCGCGCTCACATACTTGCGTTAGGGAGGTAAGAAAACCTTTGCTAGAGACTGCAAGCAAAACTTGCGTGAGGGAGGTACCTTTACCACCTTCGCAAAGGCAGTTTAGCGTGCGCAGCGATGCTAGCGAAACCTCGCTGAGGGAGGTTTTTTGTCCACCCTCTGCCAGGCTTTACTTTCTCTTTCGAAGTTCTACGTCATCAACAGGGCGGACAGTGAAAACATCGAGTGAAGCGTTGTTAGTGATGTGAATTATAATCAACAAATTACTTCTATTAAATGTACTTAAGGTAAGCACACTATATACCAAATTTATCTTTAATTTATGCACTTCATTTTTGTGTATTTATTTTTATGTTATCGGCAGCTAATAATGGTAAAAACTTAATGCATCTTTTTGTAATTTTTTTGTGTGTTTTTCTGAGCCTCATGTAATGGCTGCTGCATAAATTCTCATAACGAAAATTCTGCCGCGTAGAGAAACTTTTTTTTTTAGACTTTATTTTTATAAATACATTAATAATATAATCTTTGAATTAAATATAAATCTATGCGAAAATATAGTTTAATAAAATGTTAACTTTATTGTTTTTTCCACAGTCCCTAAATTTTTGTCTACTGTTGTCGTGGCGGCCGAGTGCATACTTCACCATCACCACCACCACGGCCCGCGAGAAGACCCACCATACCACATAGCCACGCACCAAGATGAACATCAAGAGAATTATATGAAGATTTTTTTATTCGGTATCGTACAATTAATAAGTAATATTCAATATGATTTTCCTTTGTTATTATTAATGATTAAATTGTAAGTGATAATATTAAATAAAAAAAATTAAAAACTTAAAAAAAATAATTATATTTTAATTTTATATTAACAACTGCAACCTTCTCCCTTTATATAACTATATAAAATTATATTTATTTATTATTTGTATTTTTTTTTTTAAATATTAGAGTATATTAGTTACTTTTATTTAATTTTATTTTTACTTCAGTAAAAAGTTTGTACTTATATAGAAAATGTTGGAGGTGTTAGAAGGTAGTATAAACACTATATATTAATTCAGAATATAGATAAGTCAAATAAAAATACAGCTGATGAGCAAGTAATAGAACCTAGAAAGAGAAAGTAAATAAGCCTATATGAGTGAAGGAAAAAAACCTCCCTCAGCAAGGTTTCGCTAGCAGCGCTGCGCACGCTAAACTGCCTTGGCGAAGGTGGTAAAGATACCTCCCTCAGCGAAGTTTTTCTACTAGCGCTGCGCTAGCTAAACTACCTTCACAAAGGACGTAAATTAACTTCATCGGAGGGTGGTTAAAAAACTTCGCAAATCGTGGGACGTTTTTTAAACTTCCCTTAGGGAGGTACTTTTACCCACAGATTTTATCTGTGCATGTTAATTTGAATATGCAATTTTCTTTTTTTTTTTTTTTTCCTTCGTAAAAATCGTAAGTTTTAAAAGTCAAATTCATTAAAAGTTGATTTTAGTAATAATAATAATAATAATAAGTAACTTTATTAAGGCGTTGTGAGGGCTTGACAGCCCTATGTTACAAAAACTTGACCACAACATTACATGAGAAAAATACATAAGCAAAGAAAAAATAAGAACTACACAAAGAAAACAATAATGTTATCCAATAATACGCAATAAATCAGAATATTTATACATTCACATTTCTTTTTAATTTATAATACCAGATGCATATAATTTTTTTTTTATTATTATTATTTTTTTTTTTCAATTTTTTGCTTATGTTACAAAAATGATTTACTATAACAGCTTGTCTGCTAGATATTTAAATATATAAATTTTTTGTTCAGATTTTTTTTATTTTTATTTTTTTATATATTATTATCTAGCAGATTAAGTAAATTTAACAATGTAAATTAGTTTATGTTTAATAAATTTTTAGAAATAGTACATTATAAACGATTTTTTTTTATTCGTTTTAATATTTGGCTTGAAAATAACTTTTAATGAGATGTTTTCAGTAGTACCTTAATTATAATGTGTGATCTGAGGCTTAGTCATAGACCTCCGGCGCTCAACCCGTTATCACAATTTTGGGCTCGACTACCAGATCTGTCATCTGTGCGACTTGATTGATTGATTGATAGATAGATAGATAGATAGATAGATAGATAGATAGATAGATAGATAGATAGATAGATAGATAGATAGATAGATAGATAGGTAGATAGGTAGGTAGATATAGATAGATAGATAGATAGATAGATAGATAGATAGATAGATAGATAGATAGATAGATAGATAGATAGATAGATAGATAGATAGATAGATAGATAGATAGATAGATAGATAGATAGATAGATAGATAGATTGATAGATTTATTAAGGCGTTGTGAGGGCTTGACAGCCCTATTTTTACCTGTTGACCAAAATTATAACAATTTAATTTACTTAAATATATCAGTAGCATTTTAACATAGGAAACATAATACAAATTATTAAAAGAAAAATTCAGATAAACATAATTTTACTCTACAGTTTATAAACTATGGATTATAATTAATAAATTCAATATAAATTATCCCTCATACGTAAGTACTCAAGGAGACCCCAAAAACCCCGTAAGAATAACCCAGAAACGCGAAAAACACTCGCGATTTTTTTTAAGTGGTTACAACTTAAAGTTTCAACACTGACTCGGAAAAGCCAAGAAATGGCAGTACTTGCGTTATAGAAAGCAGTGGGTCAAACTGCCAGCCCTTACTGAATTACACGGACCCATCTAAGTATTGACCACGCTCGCGACGTTGCTTAACTTCGGTGATCCAACGGGAACCGCGGTTCAGACAACGCGACACGGCTGTGCGATCTATAGAATAAAATAATAAAATATAGTCAGATTGGGATTGTAAGTGAAATTGATAAAAAAAAAAAAAAAAAAAAATACACCCCCCCCCCCCCCCCCCCATAAGAAAATTATGCAAAAATAAAGTTTTGTTCCTATATGCCGAGTTTGCTGAGCAATATTCATTATTGCTCCAGAGTATGAAGTCGAAACGCATATTTCCGCGCTTTTTCATGCATTTTTAAAAATTAATTGTGGAGACGCGCTTGTATATAGGGTCTTTGCATTCATGTTAAAGTCGACGCCATGTTGGATCACTCAATAACATGGGCCGCATAGTAATATGACTCATAATTGAGCCAGTGCTCAGAACTTTTTCCTTTGTTATTAACATATTTATATCATTATATGATTACAACGTTACTGTATATTCGAGACGTGTATTTGACTTTTACTTACGATTTATTTCAGTAATAAATTTTCTTTCACACTTTTTATTAAATGATAATTATAACAATTATTTTTCAACGAGTAAAAATGTATCAAAAATGTTTGATTCAAGAAAAAATCACATTTTTTGCTTGTGTAAAAAATTGACTTCCAGCGCAAATGCTCGACAGGTGAGACGGCTCGTCTTGTAGCTCGGTACATGCCTGGCGAGAGTGTCCGAATGACATGAGGCGCCTTCTCATTTTATAAGGAAGTCAAATTCTTGCACAAGCAAGATACATAAAATTTTCCTCAAATTAAGCATTTTTGATCCTTTTTTGTATACAGAAAAATATAAAAATAATTTTCAACTATAAAAAAGTACTTCAGAAATTTTAGTTCTTAAATCTTAAATCAATCGTAAATATGTCAAATACACGTCTCGAATATGCAGTGACGTTGTGATAATATGTTAATAACAAAGGAAAAAGTTGTGAGCACTGGCTCAATTTTGTGTGTAGTTTATAGAAACGAACCTTAAGCGCGTTCTGTAAACTACACACACAAATTGAGCCAACTTCGAAATTTTTCCTTTGTTATAAACAGATGGATATGACGTCGTTACCTGTTTACTACGTTTATACATATGGTCGATCAGCTATTTCTTCGTTTAGAACTTTGAACTTGACAAGAATGAAAGAAACTCCACAAAAAAAAAGTTCCATGCTCTTCATGCGACTCATTTTTCTTGGCTCAAAAAACAATATCAACCAAGAATGTGTCTTATTTTGTTGGTCAGCCAATCACTGTTGTTGAGATTCACTTTACTTTACAGAACAAGCTTGGAACTTTTTTTTTTTTTTTAAGTTTCTTTCTTTCTTATCAAATTCAAAGTTCTAAAAGATGAAATAACAGTGATAACAAAGGAACATTTTCGAAGCTAGCTCAATATTTGTGTGTAGTTTATAGAACGAGCTTATAACAATCAAATGTTACCATTGCATGAGTGTGTTGAGATAAATGATAAATATATTTCGAAGTCTTTACAGAACAAGCTTTAGTATCTTGAAATGCAAAAAGGGAAGTCATTTATTAGGGTTTTTTCTTCCTTTTTCCTGCTATGATTGTTAATGTGGTATAATTATACACGTTATAAATTTTCAATTACTTCCTCTAATAATGCTCTGCTACGATAGGTACAGGGATTACTTGTGCTATTATAACGATTTTTCATATATTTGAATTATTTTAAGAGTATATAAACCTGAAACCTGAACATTATTATAGTAAAAGTGTATTCAGAAGGCTGAATTATTTATGTAACTGAAATTAAAGACAATAAAATAATTAAACCAACAATCTTTTGACATTTACGTAATGTAATTATTGTTTGTTTATAACTATATAATGAGTATAATGCCATCCATGAAGACGCATAAGATAATGTTTGTGCGCACCGAATCACGTGAAGAATGTCTGTGCTAATGTGGATGGCATATTATATTATGTACCATTTTATTAAAAATTATGTATTTATAATTACTATAATGGGCTTCATTGTCGCTCGTCTATAAAAAAAATCACAGATTTTACTCTCATATTATATAAAAATATAATATGCTGTTGAACTTACGGTCCTGTCATACCAAATTTTTATTTGTATGCACGGACAAAAAATAAATATACATATAATATTTATGGTAGCTCATTTTCAGCACAATTTATTTAATTCAGCCTAATCCGTGGTGACTGATATATAATAACTATACGTTACGGCATAAATTATTGTTGTACAGCATTATTATTTATGTTGTTCAAGTTTAGCATCATTTATGTTATATATATGGCATAAATATAGCATAAATTACGTAACCAATTCTTTCCGTGTACTGATCAAAAAAATTATATACACATATAAAATATAATATTAGTAGCAAGGCTAGATTGAGTTTACGTCAGCAATATCAATGACGTGATTAATATTATAATGTCACCGCAAGGATAAAAGAGAAAAGTGGTCAAAGCTTGCATGACCTCTGGACCCTGGAGTTTCATTAAAAAAAGAAAAGAACAGATGTAAAATTATTTTCAATGATTTTATAATGGTTTGGCCAATTCAATAACGTAGAACATATTTTCACATATTCCAAATTTTTGCATAGCAAAATTCAGCTAATTTATTTTAATACAGCGGATTTTTAAAACGAAAAAAATCGGAACATGTTAAAAAAGTTTGATGTAAGCAAGAATCGAGCAGCAATATTTTAATAATTATTATAATTAACGGCTTTAATTGGTCGAAATTAGGCATAAATTTAGCCCAGCTGTTTTAGAGTAGTTATTTACAAACATGATTTAACACACATCAAAAGTTACAAATTTATTTAGAATAAGTTTTACTAAACTTACTTTAATTATATAATTTTTCATTTAATTATTCTAAACTTGAACTCAAGTTTCAATATCATTTTATTTATAATTTATTAGTGATAATATGCTGATATGTATAATACTTTTGAAGTTTTGCTATTGGAGTAGTTGCGGTTTCCTACAACTGTTAAAAGTTCGAGTTACGTGGTGCGGCGCATTACAATATACAAAAGCCAGCCACGTAGTATGTATTAAAAATGTTACTCCACATCGCACCGCGCGCACTGCACTCACTTTAACAATCAACAAGTATCCATGGTAGTGTAGTAAAACGCAACACAAGTTAACCTTGATAGGTACACCAGTACCCGCTTTGACTTTGGTCGGTGCACCAGCACTCACAATTTTGGCACGCTGCCACTTCCCCCGAGTCTGTCTTCTCCTGCGAGGCCTGTACCACAACATCTAGGAATGTAGAGAGAGAGAGAGAGAGAGAGAGAGAGAGAGAGAGAGAGAGAGAGAGAGAGAGAGAGAGAGAGAGAGAGAGAGAGAGAGAGAGACTGAAGCTACGTCTTTAGACACGGGGTTTTCTTCTTCTAAACGTATTTTACGACAGACAATAGCGCGTTAAAATAAAACTGCTCTGCGTACCCCTTTTCTTTCGTTTTTAATCAAATTAATCTACGGTTTACGTACTCTTTGTTTTTCTCAATTCCGCAACTCTTAAATCTAAAGCACATAATCCTATATTTTGTGTTTGTAATTTATATATTATATATAATATATAATATAAATATATTATACATAGGCCTAATAGCTCAAGGAAAAGATGTGACCTTCATTAGCGTGAGACTAGCGACCTTAGAAAAAATTTTACGTGAGAAATCAAATTGGCGTCGATTAGCTTTAGTTCTTTTTCAATGAAGTTTTATTTTTTTACCACTTCCTATATTTTAAATAAGAAATCCAGAGAGGACTTCTTTTACCTTACGGAGGACCGCGCAAGTCAATCACAGACAGAGCGGGAAAAGGCAAAGTATCTCTAATTTCCTATTCTGTAGCCCAACAGCATCCTGTTTTTATCTCCCCCCCCCCCCCCACCTCCGGAGAGAAGAACTGCTGCACCGAGCCCGGAAAAAAATAATGAGGAATGAACTTGTTACGTTAAAAAGAATTTTAGCGAAATTTTGGCATCCATCTTTTGAAAAGCATTAAAAACAATTAACACAAAAAGCATCCGAAATAAATAATGTCTCTATATGAATACTATTTGTAATAACTGAAGGCTGACATGCTCAATCGGACAGGCTAAAAAATCCAATCCTATTTAACAAACTGATTATAATAAAATCCAACAATATTATATTATTTTATTAGTGAACTGTATACTTGTTTTCAATTTCAATAGTTCATGTTTGTTGTTATATAGTCAGTAATTTTATTATAATAGTAGGGTTATGGTATGGTTGTTAGTTTATGCCTCCTTTTGTCATCCTCTATCCTCTTCCTTATTTTTATTATTATTTTTACAAATTATCAACAATTATAGGGTGTATGCATTCATGTTATGGTTGACTCCATGTTGGATCACTCAATAACATGGGCCGCATAGGAAAATGACACATTTTGCCATTTTAAAAATTCTAAGCAAATAGCAGGTTGAATTAGTATCTCCAGTGTGAGAAAAATAATAACATAAAATTAGCTGATTTCTCAAAGAAAATTGCCAAAAAACGAAGATTTTCCTATGTTGAAAAATGTTGTTCATTGATCCAGTATAACGTCATGCGGATATACCCTACAGAATACAGATAGATCTTAAACTAAAGTTAAGTCGTACCGACAGGAATTGAATAACCTGCACAACAATAGAACGAAAAGCAACACTGTATGCCCGTTCTACTGTCTGTTATTTCAGCGCTCTGTTCCCCTCATACCTGTTATCTGTAATATCAAACACATCCTGTCTTATTTCTTGACCAAGTCGACGCTCACCACGTTTAGTAAACAACCAAAAACTTGATCTCTATAATAAATACACATTGACTGATGTTACAATGTTTGCAACATATTTATGTAATAAAATGATAAATTTTGTTATAATATTATATATTTTGATAAAATATATAAATATTGTGGTTATTAGGGAAATAAAAAGACACGTGAAGCATTATAATATTATGATTTCTGATATAACTGAATTTTATTTATCATTGTCTTATAATTAGTAAAGTAATATAATTTAAACTTTTGTTTTACGTGTTTAAAAATAAATTTGACATATATATATATATATATTTTTATCACAAAATAATCACTAAAATCGATGGTATAGTTTTTTTTTTTTTTTTTTTTTTTAAGAAAGTGCAAGTGTATCTTATCTTCTAAAATTGCAACCTAAAAAAATATACCATGAATACGAGTTATAAATTCTTCTCGCGACGTAATGATAATAACTTGAACAGCACTCTACTTCTAGTAGCGAGTGAGTCCTGCATTAGCTGCAACAACACATCGCAATTTAGGTATACAATTTATAACACTACATAAAGACTATGAAATATTTCAATTGCATTATTACATTTAATTCAAAATAATTTTAATATCCAGAGATTTATTAGTTCATTTGATTCACCAACTATTGTTTAAAATTATTTCATTGTGTATATTTTTTTATCGTAATATTTTATTTATATAACTTTTCAAATATTTAATTTTTTGAATAATATTCAGATAGAAAGAACAAAATTGTCAACAAAATATATCACATACAGCATGCATCAAGTCTGGTGAGATATTTTACCTAAAAGAGATGAGGAGAAGTAGAGGAGGGGACTTTTATTTTTCTTAGAAATAGATATGTTGCCGGTTTTTTCATATTCCCATAAGGATAATGTATTGCAGGTTATTCAATTCCTGTCGGTACATAATGCACAACATAAACATCACATTCCATAAGGTATAGGACTATAAATAATAGTCAGGGATACGGTTTACAATTTTTGTATACAAAAATATTTTATTCGTGTGGAATAAAAATAAACAAAAAGCTAAATTTAAAAAGTAAACTTTAGTCTTTTTTTTTTTGGGGGGGGGGGGGGGGGAGCAAAATAAATTTACCAATATTAACTGATCTGGTAAAAATTTACTTGACTTTCATAGATCCATGAAGCATTACGTATAGGCTGTAAAACGATACTTTTATTTACAAAAATATAAAGTGAATGCTTCGCCTTCAAAGTTGTTGTAAAACTGGGTTAAAAGGTATACAGTACAGTAGAGGAGATTGAAATAACATTTTAAACAACATGAATTTAAGTGAATTCAAACATTTTTCAAGCGCCTTAAGAATGCAATAATTAAATATTTATTGACTTTTGCAATTTTTAGTTTTACTGAAGACGTTAATTGATGACAAAATCTATACGTGTGACGCATGTTTTAAAAGAACGCCAGGTGCATTTTATGATGATAATACATTATGCAGGTGTATTAATTATTAAATATCATAATGCAACACCATTTTTATTCATGATAACGCTAAGAACAATAAATTATATCAAGTTGCACTTGCAATGTGCAAGCTGCGTTGCAAGTTTACGGCACCTTGACTGAGAAAACCGTGACGACGAACAAAACGCGTCATATTTACAATATAGCCATTTTTTTTTTCTTCTTTCTACTTGGATTTAAAGCTGTGTGCGATTCAATTCACAATTCTAAATTTATGCAGTGGATAAAATTCAATAATCACCATAACGTTACAATTAAAATTACCGTAACACTTTATAGATAACGAATAATATACATTTAAGAAATTAATGCAAAGTTTATTTTCTATTTTACTGTAATGTGACTTTGACTAAAATTAAAATATTTCTAACAAAAGATATTGCACAAATAATAATATAAATTTACGTTAAATTTGTAAAAATAGAAAACTATTGTATTATTATTATTATTATAAAAAAAAAAAAAAAAAAAAACTATCAGCACTATTTACATTAACTTTTGTTTCAATAATAGGTTTACATAGAACAGTTGCCAATTCGGGTAAACAACAATAACAAAGATTAGGCAATACAGCAAGGAAAATAATATGATTAAAATATAAGGGGTTTTAGTGTGAAAGATGAAAAACTATGTGCAAGCCTCCGAGCAGAAATATATTATATTATATTCTTTTTTCTCTGCATATTTCGAGGTTTGTGTGTTTAACGCTATGGTGCTCTTGCAATATACATACATGACCTAATTAAGGTATATTAGAGCGCAAATCAAACTTAATATTACTTGTTTTCCAAACAAGACATGTAGCTATATCAGCTTTATATATTATTTATAATTGCAATTCCATTGCTAAACAAATAATAAATAAAACTGTAAATTTGCGAATGATTAATTCAGAAGTGTGGCTATAGTTCAAGTTATAGATGCATAATATGGTGTTCATATAGTAATTAACTTTTTAGTAACAGCTAGTAACTGAAAATGAAAAGTATTTGAAACAGTATTATTTCTGTGCTCACAAAGCACCTATGTGTATTTTGCATTACTTGCACCAAATGCAACGTGTTCTGTTTGTTTATGTTTTGTATGCAATGGCAAGATCTTTATTACGTTGTCTTTGAATAATAAATTTATTTTATTTATAAATACACTTCCACGAGTTCCACGAATAATAATTATACTGATGCGCAAATGTGGCTCCAATAGACTGACGCGAGTTTATTTTTGAAATTTATACGTATTTTATAAGTACTGTACACACGATTGCGCGAGTATATTATTATCCATTTAAATCCAGCGCACACGTTTTTCTCATAAGAATAACATTGCAAATTTAGCGCTAGTTTTTGAATGGGAAAACATATTATCAGCATCATATTAAGCATCATATCAGCATCTATATTAATATTAATACATATTATTAGGTTGACTAATGTTTAAATTATAACTTTTTTTTTTTTATCACCAATAACCCTAGCTGTTCACCGTGCTCCCAACAGGCGCACGTATTAAACCATATCAGTTCACCCCCCATTTTTTCCATGAACTTTTATATAAACATTGATGTTGAGAGTTCTTGTAAGTTTTTATTTTTCATTTACGCGAGAATAAAACTTGTGACCCGGGCCAATAAATGCTTTGATGGGTTTTCGACTGTAATGAATGGACTGAAGTATAAAAATGCGTGTTTTTATCTGCATCGCTTATTTGTAATTTTACTTTTCCATGACGTGTACTTGTTTTAAAATACTACATCAAATAAGCTATAATATGCATATTATGCTTGTATAATATCGTATAGACAGAGACCATAGAGATTATAAAGAGCGTACACGACCTTATACCTCTGTGCGCAGCTCGCACTGGTAACTATACCTACAGTGTTTTCATCCGAGGGTCCCATTCAGACATTCAAAAATACTAATAACACTGAATTACATCACGGTCATCCTATCAATCACATTTATAATTAAAGCATAACATTGTAGAGTTAGAAAAACAAAACTTACGTATTTATATTCCTCGGACCCGACTCCTTTGGGCGACTTCCGGTTTATAGGTATCGGTAATACCATGAAATACATAAAATATGTGGTATTATACCATTGAATTTCAAGTGGTATGCTGTCAAAAAGTCAGTTGTTAGGTTATGCTGCGATAGTAACTGATCGTAACTATATAATATTTAATATTGTTTTTTACTTGACATGTAAACACAACAGATAAGCCAAGTTTCAAGTCCATGCCTTGCAACACAAGAGCACAACAAAACACCCTAGAATAGGCCTATTCTAGTGTAATACTATGCAAATAACATTCCTTGCAACACACGAGCACAACAAAACACCTTATTCTAGTGTAATACCATAGGTAATACTATGCAAATAACGTAAACACAAATTTTGTCGTCATCGCAAAAAGCTCTTAAAAAATATTATGAAAGCTTTCGACGAGGGAATGCACCTAAAATATTTTATTCATTTTAACTTTCATCGTCAGCTAAAAATTTAAACTGTACTCAAAAACGACTATAATATAATTAATTGAAACCAAATTATTAGGTATAAATAGAAACTGCAGGAAGTCGCATTGCTCATTGAATTCGAAACTTAGAAAAGGCATTTTTCTCCTCAATTCTTAATGCAATATATTATGTACCGTACATGAGTACACCAACAATAAGAAAATAATGATTATTTTGTACATAAAATACACCTACAATTGCAAAACGGTACAATATACTCTGTTCAGTCTCCTGCTGCAGTCTGTTTTCATCTCTCAAAAACGAGCAGCTCGCTGAATTTTTGGAGCATTTCCTCCAATATTGTGTAAACCATATTTTAATTATTAACATATATAATAATATATTTCCACATCGTTCAAGCATGTATGTGTAAAATTTAAAGCAGTTATATTATGCGGCTAGCTATAATGTATTGATATGAGAATCATATTAATACTATTTATTAAAATTTTTAACTACTAATATCGTGGATGCTTTTCAAGGAAAAATAAGGTTAAATAAAAACACAAATTTAGGATCCGTAAGAAAACTTCACTATTTCCACATTAAAGTAAAAATTGTTACCTATAATTTTTACATATTAGAAAATTATTATACACTTTCTTGATGTCAAATATTAAAATAATTATTATTATTAATTGAAGATAAATGATAAATAATGGTGTTTATATATATAACAAATAAAGTTCATATAATTATGACTTATTAACTATTAATTTTATCTTAAACATTGATACAAAATCGACAGTTTATAATAATAAGTATTATCTCGGAACATGACTCCAAAGTAAAATCGACACTTGCTAATCAAAGAATGCTCCTCATTCCTTTTCCAGTTTTCCGGCTAAGTATTTATACTCTAGCCCCCACCCTTCTGAGGGTGCCTCTCACCACTGCCATCCCCATCCATCCAAACAAGTGTCTTTTTGCAGGCGTCAGTGTTCTTCTAACTAAATAATAATAAATATCATAGAACAAGGAAAATAGTATTAAAATCTAGCGGACACTACTCTTTTGTATATGTATTAATATTCATAGTGATATCGATAATAACACGTGTAAGATTTTCTGTCAAAATTAGTATATAAAAAACTCATGACATCATCATAAAACATAAAACAGAGTATTTCATTCCCTAGTGCAACTTATATTATAATAACATAAAATATAAGGAAATAAAACTAAAAATATATATAAGAATATTCGATGACATTTAATCTGACTGACTTAAATTTATCAGATAAAATCCAAATTTGTTGAAAATACTGTAACTCACAATGCTAATAATTTCCATATCAAAACAGAGGCTCATTTGGAAAGAAGAAGAAAAAAAAGCATACCATTTATTTATAATTTATCACCTATATATATATATATATATACTAAATTATATAACAATTGGGTTACCTTTGTTTTTAAAACATAAAAAAGTTTAGAAATATTTGTTTGGAAAAATGTCTTATAGTGTTAATGGTTTCTAATGGAACGATACAAAAATTGTTCATTTGTTCTTGAATTATACAAATAATGTTTGAATTGTTGACTTGTTCTATAATGTAAAGTCATGGAACGTACGTAATAAAACATTTAATTTCTTGCATTAACTATTTACAGCACAGTATTTATTTAGTTCGTTACAAATGTGGCAAGTAAAGCTACTCTTTTAATACGTACATTATTTAAATAATAATAAATACATTTTTATTTTAAAAAAATTCCTCTTCGTCGTTTTTGATGCTGTTATACGTATGCTTTTGCTTCTTTCCGAATGAATTCTATGATTATACTGTACAACAACATGCAAGAGTGACGCGAAAGTAATGAATTATATGTCAATAAATAAATAAGTATATTTGATCAAAGATTACATGCAGTGTAATATACTTGTAAGTAATATCATAAAACTCTGATATGACCCAGATGACGTAGTTAAATACTTTTGAGTTGAGGTATAGATAGATTATCGCCACTTTTTATAAATTTGTAGCACAAACTATACAAATATTATGAATAAAAGTAAAAGGCCGATTTAATTGCTATTATTTTCTCTGGTTGATTCGCTGACGCCTCACACTTTTTCATGATATACAGTACCGTATTTTAAGATTTTAACGATTGAAGGTAGAAAAACTAAATACAACTTGTATCTGTTGCACAATAATAATAAATATATAAATATACTATTGTTTAATTTGAAGGCTTATCGCATTCAATGAAAATGAAGCTATGTGATTGTATGCTGCACAGTTGAGATTTGTCTACAAGGTGCGATATTTTCAATATTATTTCATTGCATGAAATCTTAATTCAAAATCATTTTCCATAAATTTAATTTATATTAGATGTGCAAGAAATTAAACTTATTGCATAGTTTAGTAAATTGCACCTTGTGATGTAATTGTAATTTTTGAATCAATGTACTGTACTGTATTGCCATTACATTACTTTGAATAGTTTTCGATCGTATATATGATGCACTGCACATGACTTGCAAATATTAACAATTAATAACAATCATAATAGTGGAGTTTTATTATTGTTTATCACACTTGCCGCTTTCGAATGACGTACTTACTACTGTATACAGTGCAATATTCTCACTCCTTTCATTTAAGTTTTCATTATAATATATTAATTATGCAACTGTATGAAATAATACAATGCTAGGTACATAGCACATACACACACATATTATGTGCTGTGTACATTTATCCGTAAAATAAGTATCACATTAAAATATAATGCTGCTTTTAAAAGAAAACCGAGACCATAGACATATGGCCGAGGCACAAAAAACTGAGTAAAGGGTACAGAAAAGTGGTCCTCGAATAAAGTTAGAAGTGCTGTATTGCTAGCTATATAATGTTACTGTATACTTATTACCTACAGACATGCATGCCTTTTCATTCACTTCTTATTACCCATTATAAAGTTCTTGCAATAAAATGTGTTTCAAATTGTTCCAAGTATAATGATAAAAAAAAAATAATAATAATAATAGTAACAATGTAAATATGGCTGACAAGAAGCGAATGTGCAATATTGTTGCGATCACAAAGCTGGCATAAATGTCACGCGCATTTACCTGGTCTTTTGACTTTTGAGTCCCTTGCATCTTGAATAATACAATTATGATAGATAAACATCTACATCTTCTTAAAACGTATGATCACATAATTTAATCGCTCCTAAATAACGTAGGTACATCAACAATTTCAAATTAACGCAGAGGGTGACCGACTTGGACCGGAAATCGTTAAAAGAGGAACTTTATTTTTCACAAGAATTCTTTGTACATTCTTTAGTTCTAGCAAAACAAACACTATAATTTTCAAATGAATCGAGTAAATTTAATTAACTTATTTATTTATTTTTGTTCCGAAAAAAGTTTTGGTATTATTAATTTTAAAAAAGTTTCTAATTTCACTAAAAAATTTCCGCTAAAATTTGAATTTCCACATTATTTGCATGTGGTCTTAAATATTTGATCGTGTTTTTACATGTTTGACATAATACATATATTAGTAACATTTCTTCAGTACATTAATTGTGTTAATATTATAGGCAATTTGCGACCGTCTTGTTTGCGAGATATCAGTCGGTCACCTACCCCCTTAACTCTTACAATATTTTAACCTGTACAGTGCTTCTCTATTTGAATCATGTATCACCCCCATCCTCCCCCTTCTTCCGCCTATTACATGATAAAATGCTACACTACACCGTTTCCGGTGTGTTGTATTACGAGCACTTTTTAAATAGGAAAGATAATGAATGGACGCTAATTCACAAACGGATGAATTATCGTATTGAATAGCCACCACCTCTTTTCTAAGACACGTTCATCGTGCCTGTCAGAAACAAATAAATAAGTTCACAATCTCAAGTTACATAAAATATGTTTCAAATACTTAATTATATAACTGCGTTCCTGCAGTGCCTTATTAAATTTATTCTTATAATTATGTTATATACAATAAAAATAAAACACAAAGAGAAATAATATAATTTATTAATTTAAAGTTAATTATTCATGAAAGAGTCTCAGAAACCAATGCAATATGTCTCCTTCCTGATAAAGCATGAAAGGGAAATATTATAAACTAATTATACTCATTATGCAAGTGGGAAAAAAAGTAAAAGACGTATCCAGTTTGTTTTGAGTACAGTGTAACTCTTTTTAAGTAAAAGTCTAGAGTATTATTCAGTATAAACTAAAGTGAAATAATTACCTCGCATCTGTATTTTCCAAATTCTTAAAAAAGTAAAATCTATCTGCCAGTGTCAAACATAAAAATAAAATATTAATATAATATATGATATGAAAAAATCGCAATTAATATAGGTAGCTTCAAAATCAAGCAATATAAACGGTCAAGACCTAATTTTCAGCAGATGTGTGTGATTGAAAACTAAAATAATAATAAAAAAATCTTACAACTCGAATAAAGCTATATAGAGACTTGAAAGTTAAAAATCAGGATCCCAAGAATAGGATAATAATACAGGATAATAAGGATAATAATATACAGTATATTAAAATATATTATATTATATAGGCCTATTTTTATGTATTATATTATATATATTTACATAGTAATGTAATAACCATGTATGTAACTATGTATCGTAAATATGTATCATATGATACGTATAATAAATATATTCGTAACAAACGATTGATATACATACTTAATTTTATCATTAAAAAACTCGCGCAAAATAATCCTTAATTTAGAACTTATGAGAAAAAGACACGTTATTTAATTTGAAAATTGTGAAATATAATCGCAATTATGTGCACATAAATATAGTAGAAAATTTATTCATCCTGTATACTTTACATGCATCAAAAATATCAAAATGCACCTTAAGAATATAAAAATAATTCACCTTGTTTAATTTTAAAGTTGGTCTGATGTAGAAGAAAATGAACTGAACGTTAGTGGCACTTATTCTCACTCGACCAATGAAACGAGAAGTTTCTTATTTCTTATAGCATTGTATGATCACGACTTTCACACTGATCTAGTACTTATTTATATTGAATAGAAGAAAAAAAAAAAAAAAAAAAAAAAAAAACGTATCTTCATTCATTTCAAGTTGTTAAGAATGACGTAATGAAGTATAAGCATAAAAGTGTGTTATTTTTATTAGAATGACTTGTCTTACTCACGTTCCCCCTCCAAAGACAGGGTATAAGTTACAATGGCATGAGTCATTCTCTGTCGTTGGTATTATCACATGCGGGTGGTTCTCGGAAATGCAAAGTTCTATAAGGCGAACTGGTGCGCAGTGTAGGATCCCGCGTCATGAATATTGCAATGACTCACAACCGATTCAACAGATGAAAATATAATATCTTGTATGATGATGAATATTATGACATACATCGATGTATAGTATAATAGTATAATGCATAATATGTACAGATATATATATATATTATATATATAATTAAATGCGGTGTATAATTCCCCCCCCCCTCCCCCAAGTTCCCTACAACATATAATGTTTTTTTATTATATAATTTGTTTTAAAAACATTTCAACTAATAAATGTTTGTTTCTCAAATTTTTTTAAAATAATTATGTACCGTACTGTACATTTGAGGAGCACCGCTGCAGACCGATCATTATACCCACTACCCATACAAAAAAATAAAAATATATATTTTTTAAAAAGCTCGACGATAGGTCGGCTCGAGCTTTCAGCGCACTTTGTGTCAAATGCCCGTCAAAAGGTCATCATATCCTCGGCAAAAGCTCGAGGATCGGCAATAAATTAAAAATAAAAAATATCCCTGTAGGTCCACCCCCGCCTGCCCCTCCCCTCCGCTCCTCCCCTATATATTTCCCCGCTTTTTCTCCACTCCTCCGCAGGTCAGCTGTGCTGTGAAAAATAAAAGTACAGGAGGGTTCAAAAATAAAACATACAGCTCTTTTTAACAGCACTTGTAAACAAAACAAACAAACAATTGTTTCATATCTGATAGTCAAAATAAGGATACAAGTACACCGCGTTGACCAAAATTACAAACCTACATTACAGTGTACTTTAATGCGATGAGCGATCATGTATCGGCGGGTCTCATAGCGAAGTCGTGTGCGTATACTCGTACAGCAAGGCAACCAAAATGCCGCGTATTCATACAGCTCATGAAACATAAATATACTCTCATCAGACCACCTAATATGCATTATTTTTATAGAAATATACAGTGGTATATCTTACCTTCAATATCAGCGCGTTTTTCTTCAGTTTTGCTGCAAATTTCCCTTAGAAAACTATATAAAACTCGCGGACATATTGAGCAAGCACGAGGCATATGCGCCATGTTTTTTCTATCTAATTATTATTCAAAAACCGTTGGAAATACTTGAGGAGGGTGGTAGCAGGGGGTGGAAGAAAAAACCTTGAAAATATAGTTGAGAAGGGGGGAGGGGTTGGGTGGGTGGGTGGTGAGGGAGGAGGGTCAGGTCGACATAAGTGCGCGGCTCGAGGAAAGCTCGGCACCAAAAAAAGCATATAAAAAGGCAGGTCGACAGCGTGGGGGGAATCCTCGGCGAAAGCTCGAGAGGTCGGCAAAAGCTCGACTGTTTGTCATACAACAGCTCGGCGAACTTTTTGAATTTTTTTTGTATGGGTACCAGATAAACTGCCAAGTGCCAACGCAGGAAAACAATAATAATAACACACCGCATACATAATATAAAAATATGATGATATTTTGATGCTTATTATGAAAAAACAGAAAGAAAAAAATGTGCGATGTAAACTTAGTTGAACTTCAGTTCGTTTGTATATTGTATAGATAGTTGCGCTTTCATTATATACGTTAGAAACCATTCTCCGTAACAAAGTATTTTTTCTGCGGTGTTGTCTCGTTAACTGCTCCAAACTAGATGTTTGTTATTACAAAAATATATATATACCTTCTCACAGTGGAAGGTAAGGCCGCAATGGTCGTTGTCAGATCATTGACGATTCGCTGGGTCCTCATTGTAACGAGATTAAAGAAAATTCTTTACATAACTTCACACTTCACTTAATATATATTTTTTGTTTTCAAAACATTGTATATTAATGTGCAGGTAAATTCTCATAAACAAATGCACAACAAAAACAAATATTTAAGTTTTCACAATTAAAAAGTTTGCTTCCCGCCCAAACGTTGTTTGAATAACATTTATATATCTGATATCGGAATTATTTTGATTTTTATTCACTTTATGAATTAAATTACTTCCGCACTTTCCTAGCTCCTCGAGTTTCAACTGACTACTAAGCCAAAATATCACAATCCCACTCGCAATGAACTCTCTTCTCTCTTTTTTTCTCTCCCTTGCCCTTCCTACTCATGCTATACAGCTCGGAACTATTCGGTTTTAATTCTTGCCTTCAATATTTATAAAACTGGTTGGACATTTAGACCCGCGCGAAATTTGAACCGTACTGCTTCAGTGTGTTGATTGGTTGACTGTGATCACAAGACTTCCAATTTAAGTGCTGATTGGCTGAATCGTAATGTTACAGCAAGTTCGTGCCACAATCTTGTAGTATAAAATCTTGCTTTCCCTGCCAACGATGTGCTGCAATCTTGCGGATCCGATATGAAATAGTCCACTACATTCAAACCTAATTCAAACACAGGACACAACATCTGCATCTGCAAATCTGCATAGCATACCACGGAACACGGAAAACATTTACTAAAAAATAGCCTGTTCTGTTGTTCTCCAAAAATGCTAAATAAACTTATGATAACAAAAAAAAATAATAAATTAAAAAAAAAAAAAAAAAAAAAAAAAGGAAAAAGAGTCTAAAGAGTTTAATTATAAGAATATAATTATGAAAAATAAGCGCAATAATCCTTTCATCATTGAGAAGCAGTTTATTTTTGGAATAATTATTTTGCAATTGTATATGATTTAAATCATTCAAATATATCATACAATTAAAGCTATATTCGATAATATTCAAGTAGAAAAAATATTAACGACAAAAAAATAGAGGACTACTGCTATTCAACGAAGCTGAAGGTAACGTAAGGCAACGACTGCGAATTTCGTTCGTCTTTTCCGAATTTGCCCGATCGACGAGATCTATTTCCGGTAAAATTTCATTTTTTCAAAAAAAATTACACACGATAATATTTTCCCGCCACCAAAACGTGAAAAATACCGGAAATAAAGATTTAAATCTTGCAGCAGACGCACGAAATGCGCAGTCGATGCCTTACGTTACCTTTAGCTTCGTTGCTGCTATTATGCGATTTAAGGTAAGCTTTATTTCGCTGAAAATAAAATTTTCACTCGTCGAAAAAAAAAAAATCATTATTAATTTTGGTAAGATACCCTGGTCAAAAATCGGGCCCGAATCGGGCCCGAAATTGCTTAAAATTCGGATCAAATTTCGGATCCGAATCTGCCCCGATTCTTGGCAGAAACTGCCCAGAAGCGGCCAAGAATCGGGGCAGAAGCGGGGCAGAAGCTGCCAAGAATCGGGGCCGATTCGGGAGCAAATCGGGGCAAATTCGGAAGCAAATCGGGGCAGATTCGGAAGCAAATCGGGGCAGATTCGGAAGCAAATCGGATCAATTTCGGATGACTTTCGGGTTCATTTGCGGGCTTTCACTTTTGTTACATAATATTAATTTTTCATGCAAAACACTTCATATATTAAAAAAAAAATTCAATTCATCATGCTTTTTCTATCTAAATATAAAGCTAAACAAAAAAAATATGAAAAAAAAAAATATATATATATAAAATGATGACAAAACTGCAGCAATTTTTTTTCCAGAGTCCTTTGTATATGATTAAATGTAGACAGATCAATAAAGAAAGGAATAATTATAATAACAAGAGCACAAATTATCAAATAATAAAGTATCGGGTATATTGTCTACGCATTAGTTGCTATATTTTGTTAATAGAAAAGCTACAAGACGATCGAAAGTCAAAGCCCACGGTAATAAGCTTCATAAGCTTCCCCCAACGCGGTCATGCAGCATATATATTTAAAAATATTAGCTTATATAATTGAGTTACTGAATAAATAATTTATGTAAAATATGACTTACCCATTTAAAAATAAAATTCACATTAGCTAACCTTTCAGTACTTGCTTAAAACACCTTTAATTTTAATTAATACTAGGAATTTAGCCGGTACATGTCAACGCCATTTTTGTCA
Source organism: Ecdyonurus torrentis (assembly GCA_949318235.1). Lineage (NCBI taxonomy): Eukaryota > Metazoa > Arthropoda > Insecta > Ephemeroptera > Heptageniidae > Ecdyonurus > Ecdyonurus torrentis. The sequence goes on from OX439127.1 coordinate 57,912,375, forward strand.
CCAGCTGAACTGTTAATTTTCTATTCCCCTCTCCTTTTTACGATGCGCGCGCAATTTTCAATTTTGGCCCGATTTTGACCCGCTTTTGGTCCGAAAGTGTGTTAAAAGCACTTTTACTTTCGGACGTATTTCGGAAGCAAATCGGAGCATGATCAAAAGCGGAATGAAATCGGGTCCGCCGTCCGAAAATTAATAATTCGGGCCCGAAATTGAAAATTCGGATCCGAATTTGTATTTTTCGGGCTGGCGGACTTAATTCGGCCCCGATTTTTGACCAGGGTATCTAATGTTAGCCAGACTAAAGTAGAGGCGAATTGCGAAGAAATTTTCGTAAAAAAGATTAGACTTATCATATAATAAAGAATAGTAGCATCAAAAGTATAGATGTATGGAAATGGATGTATGGTAAATGGTAACGTAGTACGTACATATATAGGTACAGAAAAAAACATATATTTTTTTTCTTTCAAATATTAATGTATAATATAATATTAAATATTATACGTTAAACGACTGTAAGACAGACATACAGGACACGGTTGGGCTGATAAGTCCGGAAACATTTCAATCTTGATTTCCCGCTGATCCATTTGCGTAATTTTCTTTAAATTTAGTTTTTCATAAAGCTAATGATAGAGGCAAAAAGAAGAACTAGCCATAAAACACCGGAATTGTAAAGTGAAGTGATTAAAGTTGGTAGATCAAGTTTCGGTAAAGACTACCCCTCGCGTCGGAAAACTGCTAACTTTATGCTTTAAAGTTCTTTATATACAACAGATTTTGCGTGCACAAAATTTCACCTAAATTTTCTGAAGGTGAAAAATTCATAGAAGTGTCAGATACCTTTGAAAACAAAGAGCATGTAAGAAAAAGGGCAGATAAGACTCGAGAAGCCGTCCAGGCTAAGAAAAAAGGAACTAGTAAAATGTTATACTTTAGGGGCAAAATTAGAGTCAGCACCACCTAAGTAGCTTTCAATCAGAAGAATACCTCATCCTCATAGCATATTTTGTGCCATTAAAGTTAATCTGACACTAATTTGTAAATACCGGATTATATGGAGTTAAAAGTTGCAAACTTCTGGAGTTAAAATTTCCAAAAATGGAAATTTGGCAATATTCGATTTTTTAAAAATGATATAACTTCTTCTCAAAATGCATCTCGGTCAGTCGTAGGGCTGACAGATGGCTCGCTTATAACCTTGATGAAGTCTCCGGGGTAGTTAGGACCCAATAAAGTTTTACGCTAGTTTCCACGTCGTGGCTGTCCTTCCTATAGCAATATAGTCAGGTGCGAATAAAAACTTTATACTGTAACTTCATCTACCAACTTTAATAACTTCACTTAAAAATTCCGGTGTTTTGTGGCCATGTCTTCTTTCTGCATACCATATGGCTTTATGGAAAACTAAACGCAAAGAAAATCGCGCAAACAGAGATCGGCGGGAAATCAAGATTGAAATGTTTCCGGATTTGCCAGCCCAATCCTGTATAGAAGAACAGATCGTATATAGTAATAAAAAGTACTCCCGTCCGCTTGCTGATATAATACACGCAGTGTGTATCTTATAATAATTATTTCCTTATGCTGTCATAACATATTTGAGGAAAGTATAAACAATAACATAATTTAATAGTGATATTCATTATGAATAAACTTGTTATAGTACATTTTATGGTAGCGATTATTCTATAATAAAATATGGTACCGTACAATATTTATATAAATTATTATAATATAATAGCATGATCTATACGAATTCTATATACTGTAATAAGAATTATAAATAGCAAATTTATATAAACCTATATTGCTATAATATAATGAAACAATCTTATTATACATATGAAAACTGAAATGTTTTATAAATGATTATAATATTGAATAACATATAATTCTTCTGTATTTATATTTTTTCTCATAAATCTCAAATTAAGCACATTTTATAAAAAAGTTGATAATTATTATTTTTATGAACAAATTTCATTATTATACTCTTTAGACTAGAGAGTAGGCTTTATAGGAGCAGAAAATCGACATTATATTTACGCGACTCGCTAAGTCCATGGCATATATATGGCTCTAAAGATATCATTATTATTATTTTTGTTTAGAATACCAAACACTCTGTGGCAACTGCATAGAGGAAATTAAAAGATAAAATTATGTATCACATTTCTTTTGGCGAAAGAGCAAGGAAGCGAGAATTTGACTATTGTTGTATATTTTATTAACAAGTAAAATGACGACTGTTATTAAATTTACTGACCAAAATAATCAATCTGACATACTTCTTATAAAATTTTTAAATTTATTGATTCAGTTAATTTATTTCAAAATAACACTGATAAAAATTATGCAAAAATCAATTTAAAACTTTGCTGGATGGCCATATCTGCGTAGAAAAAATGATTCGTCATATAGACATTGACTACAACTAATTAATACCATCCCATTAGTTTAGTTTGGCCAATTTCATTTATGCACACCGTTGAATGCATTGTTGCTGAATAAACTGCGTGGATCAATAAAGTAATTGTTATTTCTTATCACTTTATATTTATATGCCTCTTATTCTTTAGTATATAATGTAATAACAAATAAAGGTGGGAAAACTCCACTTTTACTATAAAGCATGTATTTTAGAAATTTATCAATCAGCATGCCCTAGTAAAATGAGAATATATATAATAAATTAATAAGGCATATCATGAAAATGTCAATGGCACATTTTAGTGTTTCCTTACGGTTTTTGTTTCTCATTTGAAACTTTTGCCACCTACAACAAGTAGATTCTATTGCAATTATATTATATATATTGACTAATCTGGATTAATTCGGATTATATCAGAATTATGTTAATTTATTTGTTCTCTTTTGATTTATTTGATGATTATATAAGGTCATTTCATATTAGACATTATTGTCTGCCATAAATTCTGAATAAATAAATGTAAAAATTTAAATGGAAATTAAATTAAAAGGTTAATGCATGTGTTGCTATATGATTGTAATACCGTGGCATCTAACACTCTTATAATTGCTGTGAGAGAATACAAAAATGTCACTTTATATTATAGCTATAAATCTTCATAATGTATAATATGAATATTATCAGTTTTATCATAGCCTATGGTTTATAAGGTAGGGAGACGTTGAATAAAGTGCGAGAAGTGTTAATATTTTAATACAAAATTGAAGCAAAAGGTTAGGCCACACTAAATTATATGTATATACATGCATTAT